>PVJL010005957.1:0-99702 GCA_004026885.1 Lyroderma lyra | reverse complement strand
GGGGAGGGGAGGAGGAGAAAAGACTAAAAAGTTAAAACCCTAAGCCAAAGAAGAAAGAACATAGTATATTGAAAAGAGCATTGAGTTTGTAAAACAAGATGATACTGTATTTCCTTAAAAAATTCACTTTTTTTCTCATTTTAATGTTTTTAAAATCAAGAAAAATCTTATAGTTGACATGTACATTTCTTTATTGCCTAAAGTGACATTATTGAATCAATGGTATATCCACAATTGCTGGAAATATTTTAATATTTTAATCATTATAAGTATGTATTTCATACACAAACACCCACTTTATAAGTTGTTTTGGAAAAATAAGTAAAATGATATGTATAGAGCACTGTGTGCTCACAGTGTGCTCAATAAACTTACTACTTTTATATTAATACAAGTAGAGTCGAACTAAGTTTGATAGAAAGTGGGTAAGAATAGGATTTCAAAAAAGATGGAGATGATGAATCTAATTATGGCATCAAAATGACCTGCCAGTAATTTCAAGAATCAATATAGGGATAGAACCCATGTGGGACACTATTACAATTATGTAGGCAGGAGTTGGTGAAGGGTTAATCTGAGGGAGGGCCAGCGAAGGTGAGGGTGACTGTGCCTTGCCTTAGGATTTGCTAAGTGATGGGGTACAGCAAAGGGAGAAGTAGGCATGGCTGAGGCGATTGTACCATTAATAGAAATAGAAAATAATGGGATATGATATTGTGATTTATAAGAAAAGTATGCACTTATCCATTCAGATCATAGCTCCCAAAACCCGTGGAATATCCTAAGCATTGAGAGTGACAAAGATGTCTCTTATGTTAATAAGGAAACTTTTGGACATCACCTAAGGAAACAATCGTATGATTAAAGGATTGGAAGCTTCAGTCCCATTCCTGACCTCTGGGGTGGGGAGAGGACCTGGAGGTTGACTCAATCACCAGTGGCCAATAATTTAATCAGTCTTGCCTTTGTAATGAAGCTTTCATAAAAACCCAAGAAGACAGGGTTCAGTGAGCTTCCACATTGTTGAACACATGGAAATATGGTGGGAGTGGTGCACCAGAAGAGGCATGGAAGCTCTGCACCCTTTACGCATACCTTGCACAATGCATCTCTTCCATCTGGCTGTTTCTGGATTATATCCTTTTATAATAAATCAATAACTTATTTATTTTAAATCCTCAGGAATATTCTTTATTTCATTTACTTTCAATTTACAAGGTAGCTTTTCAACCTGTAAAAGTAGTTTCTCCTAGTTCAGCCAATAGCTTGAAACATTATTTTATCCTAACTCGATGGTATAAGTGATCTCCAATAAATTGGTAATTTTGTATAAGTAAAATATTTCTCTGAGTTCTGTGAGCTGCTCTAACAAATTAATTGAACCCAAGGAGAAAGTTGAGGGAACCTCTGATTTATAGCCAGTTGGTCAGAAGTACAGGTAACAACCTGGACTTAAACTGGCAGCTGAAGTCCAAGGAGGGCATCGTGGGAGCCTCCAGTCTACAGCCTGTCAGTCAGAAGCACAGGTAATAATCTTGGCTTGTAACTGGCGTTAGAAGCAGGGTGCGGGTGGAAGCTGAGCACTTAACCTGTGGAATCTGATGCTATCTCCAAGTAGATAGTGCCAGGATTGAGTTGAATTGTAGGACATCCAACCGGTGTCCTGAGAATTGGTGATCAGGAAGTTTTTACACGAGAAGCAAGTGTGGAAGCAAAACTGGTTATTTGATTTGGGTCACAGTTAATCCAACTCCAGATGGAGATGTTAAGAGGCAATTAGAAATCTGTAATTTTATTTTGGGAAGGAGATGGGGTAAAGAGATACAATTTCAGAGTCATTCACTTCGGTGATAGTTGAAGCCATGGATGCATATAAGATTTTAAAACAGAATATAGACAGAAAAGAGCTAATTAAGAGTGCAAACTCTAGAGAAAAATAACTGAGTAAAGCCTTTAAAAGATGGACCAGACATTCTAAAAATTTGTGGAAGAATGGAGAACTCTCAGATAACTGAAAAAGTGCCAATATCACATCTAAATATTTTTGAAGGAATAGAGAAGATCCAGGCAACTGCAGGCTGTGTGTTTAATTTCCATTGCTGAAAAAAATACACAGCACTGGGAATATCCTCATAATGTTGATTTGATAAGTGAGGGATTGTTCTTCAATCCTACTTAGGCAGAGCAAAAGGAAATAAGCTGAAGCTACAGTGTGAGAGATTTAGGTTAAAATCTAAGAGTTTTATGACTGGGAGGAATTTTGGAACAACTTCCTAAGAAACATTGTGTAACCTCTTTCTCTAGAGGTCTTTAAAAATAGGATAGATTTTCATGTCTGGATTAAATCTGGTGCTGCCCAATGTGAAGAAAAGCCAAAGTTCTTCTTTATTTCATGCCTCATATATATTTTAAAGACCTTTAAAATCCATTTCCTCATTTTCAATATTAGAAACTAAGAATTTGTGTTATCATATGGCATCATTAATTTTTAAAATATTATTTTAGCTTAAGTGAATTTTGCTTTACAAAACATATACATTGTTTTGCCTTAAGACTTTCATCTCATTTCCATGGAAAAAAGAATGGGTAAGTACCTCCCCTCTCATTCTGCCTTCTTTGTTTTGGTACACTGTGTTTTCGGTCACATGTATACACAACAAAGTTCAAATACGTAGTCACAGGAACCTTTTCTGGCAGGCTTTGGCAAACCAAGTATATGCTACATAATGTACAATAATTACACATGGAGAAAAGGGGCAGAGGGCCCAGAAGCTCTTGGCAGCTGTGTTGTCTGGTTAGAAAAGGAAGCAAGTTACAGAGTTTGGACATTCAGTTCTAAGACATTATTCCTGAGTCAACAGGATTTTAATTATGTATGTGGCCTAGAAGAGACATTTACGCAAGAGCATATTGTTGTCGAATGTGTTTGTGATTTTACTCAAGGTTCAGAGTTAGAAAGAAGTCAAAAGTATCAATAATTTCTGAAGGTACATAACTGACTTGAAGGAACATAGAATAAGTGGCAGAAAAATAACCAATTTCTCAGCTTTCCCTTTCCACCCCTTCAACTCAACACACTCCCTTTTCTTTTATAGTTACCTTTTTGTAAAACGGACAAAATTATATATTTTTTTTTCTTCCCCACCCCCCCCACAGGACATTCACACATTTCAAATTACACTATGAAAAAGAAATATGTGTTAAATATCACTTGGTTTTCAAATATCTTTTTCTCCTGTCGTAATGTTGAGGTCGCTTTAAGTTAGTTAGTTTTTTGGTGATAAGTTTGTTGTGTTCTTGTGTGTATTTTAGCCTAGTTTGGAAAAAGTTTAAATTATTGCACTGAACTGATATACGCATAAGGACTGGAAAGACTATTCTGAATTATGGTGGATAATTTGTCTCTTATGGGTAGATTACAGGAGATAAAGGCAAAGAATTTAGGTTTTCAGAAAATAAGCTTTTCTTTCTGAAACTGCATTCATTGATTTAGTCACTGATCATTGATTCATTCATTCATTCATTCATTTATTCACGATGTACTGACTGCCCACAATGAATCAGTTCTATCATTTAGGTCTCAGCAGTAGACCTATGATTATCCTTGTTCTGTTTTAACTTACCTATCTTCTTATCTCCCTAACTTACCATTGTTTAACTTACCTTCTCCACACCCATTCATGTGTGCAGCAATGATAATGACATTCTGACATTTAATAGCTAATGGCTATTGAGCATTTACCTAAGGGCATTATCCTAAATGGTTTTTATAAATTATTTAATTTTTGCAGCAAGCAACCTTATGAGGTAGGTCTTGTTAACAATCTTATTTAAATAGAAAAGAACTGAGTATGGGGAGGATAGGTATCTTGCACAAAATCACAGTTGCTAATGAGTGAACCCAGGCTGTGGGACACTGAGCCTTTTCCTTAACTCCATGCTGTATGACCTCCCAGGATTATTTATTTTATGGTTTTTTGACTTAGAGATTTTCATTAGGTCAAATTCTCAAGGTCATCTTTATACCTCTTGAAATGATCATTTATTTTCTGTTTGCCTCTCTTTTATCTCCTCGAAAAATTCATCTGTTTGGATTGTTTTTAAGAAAACAGTCAACTGCTTGAGTCTGCAATTATTTTAGAGTTTTCAACATTTTCTTAATGCAGTCTTAACTCTCTCTTAAAGCCTCATAAAGTAATCAAATCAGTATTGTACATTTGTAAAGATTAACATAAAATAAATTACCTTAGAATATAAAGTGTCTTTTTCCTCTAATGTCCATATAGAGAAAAATAATCCTGTGTTTTTAAGTAACTAAAAATACCAAAAACCCTATGAGGTTCTTTGGTGAAGGAAAGAAAAGTGCAGAATGTACTTAAGTATGTACAGTATTTGGTTTTCTCCAACTTAGCAAAAAATTGCAAAACAATCTTTGGGAAATGACAACTATGATTTTATAATATAAGCATGAGAACTTGAATCATGTTTCTTTAATGCCATATTATTCAGTTATATCTTCCAAAAAAACTTCCTTTTAAGATGAGCCAGATCTGCCAAACCAACATATCATCTTGGAACAATTAAAGGTTTTAGGGTTTCCCCCTCTGGAATCTTATTTCCACTTGACAGATTTTGAAGGTTCTCCAAGGTAACTATTTGGTAGATGCTATGTACCTTTTAATGTAGGGCTTGCAAAAAGCAAATGATCACTTTGTTAGAACCTGGGGGGTCATATTTGGCTTTGCTTTGTGCACCCCAGATTTAGCATCTAAAATGGCTGGGGACATTTAAAAACCAGGTTATCCCCTTGATATCTTGTCTCCACCACTTGCTAGATAGCTGTGTGATCTTGGACAGCTTACTTAAACTCCCAGTGCCTTGGTTTTTGCTTCTATAAATTAGGAATAACAACACTATCCATCTCATAAAGATATTGTGAAATAACAATCTATGAAAAGCACATGGCAGAGCGCCTGGCCCATAATAAACACTGAATAAATGTTAGATTTTATCTATCCCATCAGAGGTGAAATTGAAGGTGACTTACGTTGAACTCAGTAACGAGTCCTTCATAGATTTACTTTGTTATTCACACTGTAATTCATAGTTTCATAGCCCTAGAGACTTCAAGGGTTTTTAGTGTTTTTAGTTACTCAAAGTATAAAAGATTGTTTTTCTCTATCTGAACATTGGAGGTAGAAGTGACTTTATACTGTACTATAATTTATCTTACATTAACCTTTACTAACATGCTATATCGATTTGGTCACATCATAAGGCTTTTAGAGAGAATCCAGAGTATACACGGGAAGTTTTCGATTTCTAGTTTCTGCAGCCAGGAGTCTAGGTTAGTAAGATATGCAAATGGAGACTACGGAGTCTCTACGAGGCAGGTACTGTGGTAAAGGGAGTGGAGCCTGGATCGGGAGAGGTTAGAGGTGCCTGATCGAGAGGAAGGGAGTTGGTCCTATGATTCCTAAACTGTGATCTCCCAAATTATTAACTATGATCATAGACATGACCTACCAATAATGATCCCCTAGTCAAACAAGCTTGGGAAGTCCTGGATAAAATGTGGTGAAATGGCTTTCTCCATTGTAAAACCAACCAATAATCAGCCTCAGTCTGAATTCCAGCCCTGTCTCTTTCTAGCTGTGTGACATTAGGCATTTTGCAACTTCTTCACCCTGTTTTCCCAGTTGTAAAACAGAGATCGTATTGGTACCTCCTTTGGTTTATTATGAGTTCAGTGAGTTAAAACTTAGCACTTGGCTCAGAGTAAGCACTATCATAAGTGTAAATCTTATTAATGTAGTGGAGGGAGTATAGGAACTAGTGTCATTAAATCCCAGCTGTGAACTTTAGGCCACAAAAGTTAACATCTTTGAGGTACTAAAGATTGTCTCTATAAAAATGGGGGCAAAAATACTTAACTCTCAGCTTATTGTGAGCACTGTAATGTACACTAGAGCTATTGAAAATGTAAAGCGTGGTGCAATGTGAAATGTATATGGTAGATACACAATAAATGGCAAGTAATACTATTCCCAAGTCTCTATTCACATTATTCACTAAAATACATAAATGCTAGTTTGATGGCAGTTTGAGATATGCACAAACTGAATGTAAAATCAGTAGAAAACAATTTGTGTATTTGCATGTGGAGTATCCTGAGCTTCTGCCTTTTTCCCATTATTTGTAAACAGTGAGAAGTTGAAATGGACCTCTGTCACGATCCTCTGTGTCTCATATAGGGTAAAACAAGTTGGTTCAGGCCTAAGGAGTCAGATATTGGGAGAGGCCTGGATTTTAGGGCAGAAATAGTTTTGCTAATCCCAAACTGTTAACTGTGATAGTAGGCGTTACCTTGAACTAAAGCCTCACTGGTCAAATTTGGAATGTCCTGGATTAAACATGGTTAAGTGACTTTCTTTATTGTAGAACCATTTGGATTCTTTGATATGCTAATGTGATACTTTAATATGAATTCTGAAAATTTACAAAAGGAATATTGTTAGAAGCATTTCCCTAAATCAATCCTTTTTGTCTTTCCTTATACAAGGATGTCTTACGAAACTGAAATGCCTTAGAATACACTTTGAACTGACAGAGGGTAATTGTGCATCCTTTGTGTCCACTTCAGTCCTTAGTTCTCCCAAAAGGCTGCTAATGGCCTGATAGGCCATTCAGGCTTTCTTACTGTCAGCAGAATTTATCCTTTACTTGTTTCTAGCAATGATGTGGCACACTTAAACTTCTAATAGGTTGAACTCTATAAAATTGCTGATATTTGATTCTTTTTGACCTACTAAAATGACAGTTTGATATAGTTCTATCTAATAGGCTCATGAGTGCAAATGCCATTTGTGTCCACTTGAATCAGGTACTTCTTCCTAACAACACCTGAAAGAGGGCAATCGTGTATAGGGACTGGAGTGTCCTGCTCTGCACCTTCACTGAATGAAAAGCTTATTATATACTTTGCACAACGCTGCCCATAGCAGCTTACCTGGTGAACATTACCTTCCTCCCTCTCATCTGAGCAGTGAAATACTTGCTGCAAAAAGTTTGAAGGAAAATAAGGCAAAAAAACGACATCTGAATTTTTTTTTCAGACCCTGAGTGCCAGCACCTAGGTTGCTTCTGGATCTTCCAGATGCTGGGATCACCATTTCCACCCTCTCTGAGACCCATTGCTTCCCTGAAATTAGAGCTATAATCACCTTCTGGCAGGAGGCTCTCTGGAAGTAAGCTCTCTGACGGCTTTTCTTTTGGTGGGCGGGGGAGGGGGGCAGGGCAGTGTGGAGGCCTTCTCTGTACAGTGCTTGGCACTTGCTTCATGCTGGGCCAGGCAAAGAGTAGGCTGACTCTCAAACACTACAAGTTAAAAGTGGTGATTAATTTAAAATTCGTTTCAGTATCTATTCTTTCCCTGAATACATTATTATGGAGTGCCCTCAAAATGTGCACAGTTTACTGTGCTAGTTTGGGAATGCAAGAGTAGACAAGATAGGCACCCTGCCTGCCCTCTGCAATTCAGTCTAGTGAGGGAGGCAGAAATCAACAGGCACTTACAATTGGGTGTGGTGAGCACCATGGTGGGTGAGTCAAGGGAGACTGTGTGCAGAAAGCCAGGTGGGGGTGGGGGACAGAAGGGCATGTTGAGAGTTGCATAGTCAAAATTTCCTGCTCTGGGTGGGGAAGAAGTTTGTACAGTGTTTCCACTCCACCTGCCACTAAGGAAGGATCCAATCCAGTAAAGCGATTCTCAATGGGTTACTCTTACCTGAAGAGTCTGTCTGTCTTGCTGTCCAGGGAATCCACATTGTGGGGTATGTGGCATTTTAAAACACCTCTCTCTCAACACCAATTTGTGCACTCTGTAGGCAGCATCAAGAAAAAGTACAAGGAGGGCCCATTTTAATTTACTCAACACACAAAATTCTGAATTTACAAACCACATATGTTAAGGTGGAATATATGCAGCCTATTTCAAAATTAGTTTTCTCTATGCATTCAGCTTACTGGGGTCTGACCAGCACATCAAATTTATCAAGTAGGAGACTAAGGAACCAAGTGCCCAGAGCCTGCTTCTGCATTTATCCTCATGCTGCACACAGCCTTTTTATAATTCTAAAATAAGCTGGTAGAAGTGTGTTATGGTAAAACCTAGACTTTTAGTTTTGTATTCTATTAAATATTATTATCTTTCTTTTTAAAAAAATTTGGGGTGGGATTGGGAAGCCTAAAGAAAGGAAGTAGTTTAATTTTTAAGTTTGAAAGGTTGTGGGAAATGTTAAGTTATATAACTAGTCTCATTTTTTTAAAGTTAATATTCTCCAGAGTCTGATAACATAAGAATTATTATCATAATTTAGCTTAGGAAAAGATAGAGTCCTTTTATTAGCATTCATTTATTTCTTTGAATCATTTCAAATGGGTACCTATATTATTGCAGTATAATATTTCATTGTCTTTAATAGGATTATGAAATTATTTAAAGGTCTAAGTAGAACAGTGTTTCTCAAACTCCAGGTCAATACCAATAGTGAGTAGGGAAATTATCATGATAGAGATTTTATACAAATAAAGAAATAAAATAGAAAATACTAGAGTGTATCATTCTTTGTAGATAGGTTATGTTTTATGAAATTTTGTTGCAGATATATATACACACACATGCATTCATACATATTTATACAGGTATATAAATAGCATATTAACATGTACATGTGAGTGTACTGAATTAAAATTTAATTTTTAAAATGTATTGCTTACTGTGGAATGCAAAAAAAGTCTGAGAAATCCTAAGATGGAGAACATTCAAAATGAAAAATAAATGACTATGTCATTCTACACACTAAATATGATTTTAAATACCAAATATAT
Organism: Lyroderma lyra; assembly: GCA_004026885.1. Lineage (NCBI taxonomy): Eukaryota > Metazoa > Chordata > Mammalia > Chiroptera > Megadermatidae > Lyroderma > Lyroderma lyra. The sequence continues at coordinate 90,813 of PVJL010005957.1, read as the reverse complement.
TTATTAAAGCAATGTGTCCACCTTAGCAAATTTACAAAAGAAGCATTCAGGCAAAATGTATTCATATGTGTGTGTGTGTGTGTGTGTGTGTGTGTGTGTGTATATACACACACACACATTCATGCAGACACCTACCTATAAATAGAATTTAAAAAACCTTTAAATATATTTAAAGCTTTTAAAATATAATTAGAAATAGAATTTCCTGATTCCATGAATAACAGTTGTTAATAACGTCAAATCAAAGGTGTAGTTATGCTGATACTTTAACAGTGTTCACTCATTCGTATAGTAAGCTAAAGAGGCCAGTGTGGAAAAAGTTGCTACTTTTTAAATTTAAAGCCTATTTAGCACTACTCTCTCACTAGCCTGCGACAATAGTACTCCTAGATGGTCTGTGTGAAGAAGTTGAAGTAAAAAAAGGAATTCTGGACTGCATTTAGTGGTGAGAAGAGGCAATCTTACCCTCATCTTAATGATTTTTATCTCCTGAGCTCCCTCTGATCTGAGCCAGTCTTGCCGAATGAACATTGTGATATTGCTTTGCCCATTCATTCTTCACCATGGACCATATAGGCTTCCTGGGAACTCTCAGGACTAAAAACATTCCAGACATTCCTTCACACCACGTTCCTCAAAAGGCCGGTCTCTTAGGCTCCTGCAGGCGCAGCGCCTGCCTGGCTGCCGGAGGCCCCGCACACGCCTTCCCTCCGCCCCGGGGCCGCCGGCCCAGCCGCCTCCGCGCTCAGACTCGCTGTGCCACCCGGGAGCCCAGCTCTTGCAGAGGGGTAAGCGAGGGCACTGGGCGTCCTGCTAAAGCAGAGCCCACCGTGAGGCCGAGTTTCCGGCTGCACAGTGAGCACACGGATTGTCCATCTTGGGACAATGAGTGTTTTCTTTGGAAAGAGGCGTTTAAATGAGGTTTCCTAGAGCAAAGTCTTGCCCCTCCCCCCAAATCCAAGATTCTCGAAGTTACTTTTAACAAATTCAAGAAATAGAAATTCTACACTGGAACTCTCATTAGCTGTCTTTCTTATAAAAAAAATAATTACAGGACACACCATTTTCCTCTTTTTCCCTATTAATATTTCCAATTCTGCCTCGTTCCTCCCTCCCTCCCTCTGTCCTCCCTTTGCTTCTCACACACTTCATTTTTAAGACCTCTAGTCTGTTTTTAGACAAGACAAATTGATATCAAACATTCCAAGGTGGAAGGTTTTCAAGAAGGAAAAGACAAAATCCAAGACACTCCTTTTGCATATGACTGGGTCCCTTCACACTCCCCCACTGACGGGTGGCTCACTGCCACCCTCACCCTCGGGGTGTGATTTGCTTAGAGGCCTCCTTAGCCCTCCTTCCCAGCTTAGCCTCTGCTTGGTATCCACATTCCTTGACAAAAACCTAGCAAGGTCTCACACACACACGATCCTCACTCCATGAAATAGTAATGTGAGTTCTTGGCCAAGTGGTGTAGGCTGTGAACACATCTGAATCTAGGCAATCTGACCAGCGGAGTTTGTTCTCAGGCCCCATTCTTTCTCAGTGACCCATGAGATACTGAACAAATTAGAGGTGCTCTATATTCAGCATGTGATTGCCAATGAAGTGTGACTCAGAGCCCAGGAGTGCCTCACAGAGAAGCTGAGGGATCATACACACACCAAATGCACAGGGTGGTAGCTGGAGGGAAAGCTATCAGCTTTGGGATAAATGGTGTTCTCTCCTCATCTCTCCTCCATGCGGCTGTGGGCTGGGGCTCCCTGACAATGTTGCTAAAAGAGAGTAAGGTGGGAATGCTTTTTCCTACAGCATGTATAGGGGCACTTACATGCCATGCCCCTTGTTGCCTTATTTGTTAGCCACTTTTCTGGTTCATTTAATCAGAAGCCCTTCTGGCTTTGGCATCTGTGACAGAATTTTTGAATGCCAGCTCTGAAACAGAGAAACTCACATAGGCAAGCCCTATAAGATGTCATCACCTAAAAATACTCCCAGTGAATTATTGAAAGCAGGAAATGAAGCAGAGATAGCAAGTTCACACTGACTTTTAAGAGTCACGGTGGAGTGTTTACAAGGATCCCACAGATGACTAAAATTAGTTTATCCTGCACAGCATTACCCACTGCTGACTCAAGATGGTGATACAAGCGGTGTTAAGCTGTGAGCTCACCAGGAAGCTCATTCCCTAAAATTATTTTCTGGCAGCGAAAGACCCCTAGTTCACATCAGCGGAAGGAAGGTGACATAGAAGTAGCAACTTGTTAGGCCATCCTTCAGAAGTTGTGCCTCCCGCTTGTCTCCAGTTCCCTGTTTCTTACAGATACAAGAGCCTCTTATGTCTATTGCTTCTCAGTGCTCAAGAATATGGTGTGTGTGTGTGTGTGTGTGTGTGTGTGTGTACATGGTGTGTGTGAATAGCATTGTTTTAGTTGTATAATATAATAATTAGAAAACATAGAAGCTAAATGCTCTGATAAGGAATCCACCAAATTGCTAACACCCAAAACTGAGTTTTTGGTCCTATAATTTTCAAAGAATTCTAAACATCCTGAACCTTTGCTGTCTGTTCTATAAGGGAAAATACAAGTCCTCTGAGCTGCACTAAAAGTGTGTAAGTGGTCAACAATTAGAAATATGTTCAGACAGGTATAGGTATGGAAGAATATGTGGACACATGTGCTATTCAGGTGGTTGCTCTGTTATCAGTTTATCAGAATAAAACTTGTACTAAGTAATAACTACTACTAAATGATAACTCTACTAAGAGTTACTGTTTTGGCTGATTCACTCAAATAGTCAATTCAATAAAGAAAAAATGTCATACAAATCAACTATTTCATTAAATTTGCTAGTTAATCAAAAAGGGGTTCCAGCATTTTGTATCAGCCCATAATGTGTTTTGTTCTCTCTTCATGGCTGATTTTATATTTCTTTTCATACCAATTTTCTATAACATTCTTTTCAGTGCACAAATCGGTATTCTTTCATGTGTGCCCGAGTCATTTTGGTTCTAAATCATTCGATTTCTCTGCCACTGATAACTTCCCCCATCTGTTTAATCCATTTTGTCGTTTATTAAGTACTCAGATTATTTCTTCAGTGACAAAGCCCTTAAACTATGCATCACTGATTTTTTTATTTTTGAAACCTTAGAATTTCTTTGTTGGGACACTGAGTGCTTCATTTCTAATTAGACTTTCCTTCTTACTCATCTTCAACTTTCTTTATCAATAAATTACACAACCAATAATTGGGAACAGGATTCCAGAGTGTGCTGCAATTACATTCCCAGTGACGAGTGGAAAAGTAGGAGCATTGAGGGAGAAATGGAATCGGAACCACAATGTAGGCAAGATGACTGTCAGGCTTGATACTGTGGTGAGTGGGAAGTCAATTCTTAAGCAACAGCTAGACTCAGATGAAAGTTTTTAGTAGAAACAATCCCATGAAAATAATCTTTGTCCAAGAACCATCTTTAGAGAAAGCCATTGGTTCCATTCAGTTGTAAAACCTGGATTGCACATCATGCTCCAGGAGTCGAGTATTTTCTAAGATCCTGTTCTAATGCATCCACCTTGAGGAAGGTTTTTCTGATCACCCCAGCTCAGAGACACGTCTCCGTCTTCTCAACTCCCATAGCACTTGTAGATAATCCGAGTGAGACCCTTAGCTCAGGACCTGAGAACGCACTCAGCAGGTGTTCATTACTATTGTTCCTGCCTCTCTGTGTCACCTCCTGCTGGAGGGTCTAGTGCATCATTTTATCTTGACCGGTGACTTACACTTTCTGGGTACTTGATAAGCCTGTATTGAATGAGTAATAGATTTTTTAGTCCTACTCAGGTATCTTTGTACCCTCCAGCCTGACATTCAGTAGACACTCAATAAGTGTGGGGTTAATAAATGCTCAATGAATGAATATAAACAAAAAAATTCATTGTAACTCTTTTGAAAGGCCAGTAAAATTCAGCCTTTGTATTAACACTGTTACCTTTCCTAGTCTGCTATTAGTGCCAAAGATATTAAACAATAACTTTCCTCCTGAGCCCAACTCCTATAAATGATGTGCTGGCTATTTAAATAGCTGGCCAACTAGCTTCATAAGAACTTCCTATATGTGGAATGAAATAACAATGGCTGCTACTTACTGGGTATTTGCTTTGTTCCAGGCTCTGTTCTGAGCACACTGCATACACTCATGTATTTCATTTGCACTATAACCTGTTCTAGAGACAAGGTACTTGCCCCCAGTCAGGCTCTTGCCAAATACCAAACTACAGCCATCTAACATAGCTTACTTAGTTATGGTTAATAACTAAATAAGTTATACTTAGATGGCACCTTTCTCTCTGCTTCATGCAAAATGCTGACAGGAGAGCAAATGCTGGAATCAGTGCAGCCACAATGCTGCTGCACAGGCCTAATGTCTCTCTAATACACTTGAGCCCACACTTTCCTCTTTAGTGTAGGTGTCCCTGGTACACGAGAAAGGGGGAGGGAGGGCCCGAGAAGCTGTTGCTTGTCCTGTAAGCACAGAAAATTTTTACTTGGAGACTCAGATTCCATATTTTCATAAATATTATTATCTGCTCTGCTCCATCCAAAAGTGCCGCCCTGCCTCACCTACTCCCATTTTCCCTCTCATACCCTGATCTCTCCCAGCTCTTCCCTTAGCTTTGAATTTTCCACATGCCTACCCTCTTCTGGACCCTACAGGTTATTAAAGATGCAACTTCTATGGCAATTCTTTCTGGAAGTCCTCCCTGACCACCCCAGACAGGGGATCCTTTTCAGTCCCTGTGTATCATGGCTTATCATTCTGCACTGTGATTGTTGGTTTAATCATCTGTGCTACTAGACTGTAAGCTCATCAAGGATCTTGCTCAGGTATCCTGAGAGCCCAGCACAATTCTGGGCACATAGAAAGTGTCTCATAAATGTCTGTTGAGTGAAGAAATGAATGAATAAATGAAAATATGCCCTTTCATGTCCCTCCACATTTAGATGCCCAAGATTGGCTGAAAGGACACAGCCAAGAAAACAAGTTAAAAATGCTATTCCTTTGTCCCTACATATCAGAGAAAAAAATATCCCTGCTGTCTACTCTAAGACCATAGAAGTAAATAATGTTCAATGAGGAAAAAAATGTAAGCCTGAAGAATTTGTGGCTGGAAAAAAATGTTTCAAACAGTATTTTATTTTTCCCCTCTGTGGGCTTGTTGTATAAATTATGTGTGAGACAAATATGTGATAGAGAAATTCAGTGTCATTGCTTGCTCTCAAATGTTTGGTTAACCATGCCTCTTAATCCCACGTACAGTAGCTTAGCACAGAATTAAATTCTACCCTTTAGGCAGGATGAGCATTTAGAGTTTCTTGTTTCTGTAGTTTACATGTTTTTATCCCAATATTTGTACTTTTCCACTTAGAGTAAATGCACTGAGTGTGTGAGGGAAATATAAATAGCATGGAATTTTTATGATTCAACTCACCATCCTTACTGGTTTGTGGTTGATTTTATGGATATTAATTTTCTTTAATTACTCATCCATAATTAGTTACAGGAACATAGAAAAGATTGCTAGACCACTCTTTCCTCTAATGAATCTAGTATCGTCCCTTTCCATAATGAATCTAGTATCATCCCTTTCCAATAATCAAGGTCTTTCATTTTATAAAGGAAATTATTTTTCTTCAGCCCACCCTCTCAAAATGCAGGGACTTCATGGGACAGTGTTATGTAACACAATTAGGGAGAAAGGTTTTTCCCTGCTGCCACTTACAGCAGGAATGGAGGGGGTGGGGTGGGAATCACTGACCTAATTAACTGGGCAATCTCTTTACCCTCTATCAGTGGTAGCACTAATTTATTCATTCAACTTTCATCAGTGTTCACTGTGTGCCTAGAATGTACCAGAAGCTGCTATTTACTGCAATGTAAAAAAACTAAAACGTGGTCTCTGTCCTTAAGGAATTTACAATGGAGAGGAAGATAATTGTAAATAATTACAATCAAACAAGACAAGTCTTCTTCAGAGGTCTGAAAACACAGCAAGCTTTTAGGAAGAGGATTATGAGCTGGATGGGGGAGCCAGGAATATGGATTCACAGAGGAGAGAGCATCTGGGCTGAGACATGCACGAGTCAGAGACTGAGAGATGGCGAAAGGCATTCTAGACACAGCGCTGACAGAAAGCATGTCATTGGAATCTTTAGGGCTTTATTTTCAGTAACACATGGCCTGTGACCCATCTCGCAACTCACAGGGACACGTCAGTGTGAGGCTACACCACTATGAGGCCACTGTGGAGGGCTTTAAGCACGGCGAGGATCAGCCTGGAGAGAGAGCAAGAGCGATCTGACGGCCAGTGTGGTGGGGAAGCCGTAAGGAAGCTGCCCCAGGGTTTGAGGAGAATGACATGAGGTCAGGTCTGGAGCAATAGCGGTGGGATCAGGATGTGAGCTGTGATGAGGAAGCAGGGTGGACCAGGCTGTTCATGGGGCGCCTTCTGCGCTGTAAGCTACAAATCTGGACTGACTCAAATGTTCAGTTAGCAGTCATGGGTACCTACATCTCCCAATAGAAATTTGGTTGAGCCTTTTACTCAAATTAATTTGAAGACAAGAAGGTGGATTTGTCTCAACATTAAAATATTTTGATGGCATTAAATGGGATATTTTCAAAATACATTGTCCTTTTGGAGGGAGAATATTTATCTGTGTTGATCTATTAAATTATACCTAATCCTAGAGAGGTAATTCCAGCACTTGTTCATGGTTATCCATCAGCTTCCCACTTTTTCCTTTCAAAGCACCTCATAGATGCCAGCTTTTAGCTTTATATTTTAACTGTGTCTCCATCAGACCCAGCAAAAATATATGAGAAGGTGGTCATCAGTCAGTGTAAATCTACGATGTCTGTGCTATTTTCCTGGTAGCCTAAATCTCCTATTTAATTGTATATTGGCATTTTTCTATTCTTATGTCCATGTAAATACCTATACCTGTTTTTATAACTCTTTAGAATTTCAAGAAGGAAATATACTCCAATCACTTGCATCTAATATTTTACCCTGCATTCTGCTAACAGAGTCCCTTCATTATGCCTCTACATGGCCCGTTTTTCCTGTCTGAATTATTCCTTCGTAAAAATCCATGAACCTCTTCTCCTTCAGAATCTAGCTCAAAAGTAAATTTCTTTGAGAAGTTTAATCACTATTCCAATTGCTCCTTTGTTTCTTGACAACATTTAAGAACTTATTAAATTTGCATACATATTTCTGTTTAAGTCTTCGTAAATATTTTCATGTATGTATTTTGGGCATTTACAGTGTCATCTTTAATGTAGTCTGAGTGTTCAATAGATGGTAATCTGAACGGATGTACAGAATCCAAACAACATGTACCCTCAGGACATCATTCCTATCTCTGACTTCTCAGCACCTTTTTTTAAAATTGTTTTTAACTATTTTATATGCACAGAGAAGTAGAAAATATAACAATAGAATTTTAAAAGGCAAATATCTTACCATATATGTTTCAGATACTTTATTTTTGTTAGAAAGAAATAAGGTATTACAGATATGGTTGATATTTCTTTTGTAACCAATTCTCGCAGTTTCCCTTCTTTTCTTCCTAGAAACAATCACAAAACTGAAAGTGGCACTTTTACTTACTATGTCTGTTCCTACACTTTTCCTAAATACTATCTGTCCATAATCAATATAGTTATTAACATTTGTGTTTTAAAATTTTATCTGAATTATACCTTCACACACGAGGTCTGACAATTAAGTTCTCAAACTCATCCTAGAAAAAGTGCTCCATACCCCATTGCTGAATATTATGGTCATCTTTGAAGTACTCCCCTTGGAAAGCTATGCACTGATGTCAGCGCTTAGTCTGCTCTTCAAAGCAATTTTGGAACTCTTTTTCTGGAATGGCCATCAGAGCTGTCATTGTATTAACCTTGATGTCCTGAATGACATCAAAATGTCTTCCTTTCAGTATTTGCTTTATCTTCAAGTAAAGAAAAAAGTTATTGGGAGCCAGACCAGGTGAGTAGGGAGGGTGCTCCAATACAGTGATTTGTGTACTGGCTAAAAACGCCCTCACAGACAGTGCTGTGTGAGCTGGTGCATTAAGTGACTTAAGGGCCGTGAGTTGTTGGTGAAAAGTTCAGGTTGTTTTCATCTAACTTTTTCATGCAGCCTTTTCAGCACTTCCAAATAGTAAACTTGTTGACTGTCCATGGTACAAATTCATAATGAACAATGAAATCCCTCTGATATCAAAAAACATTAGCAACATTTTTGTGACTCTTAATTTGGACTGACAGAATTTTTTGGTCATGGAGAATTGGCTGACTTCCATTGTGCACTTTGACACTTTGTTTCATGTTGGCACATCCATGTTTCATCACCAGTGATAACACGGCCTAAAACATCGTCTTGCCTCTCCAAAAGGTCTTGGCAAACTTTGGCTCCCCTTTGCTTTTGTTCATTAGTGAGTCCCTTCAAGACCACTTTTGCACACACCTTTCTCATGACAAAATTTTCAGTTTTGATTTTCCTAACTTTTGCTCCATCAATGTTTACTTAGTCTGTGGTGCTTCTCACAGTCAGCTGATAATTTTGATGAACAATTCCTGCTCATTAATGGTCACCCTGACTTCTCTTCATCAGTGATGCTTTCTCTGTCCTCAGAAAAATGTTTAATCCATTTGTGCACTGCCATTTTCTTCAAGGCATTATACCCACAAACTTGAACTAAAGCATCCCTGCTTTCATTTCCACTCTTGCCGAGTTTAACCAGAAATTTAATGTTTGTTTGTTGCTCTAATTCAAGCTCTGACATTCTCGTGATAGCACCCAAAAACACGCAACTGGAATAATGAACGCCACTCAGCAAGACACCGCCACACACGGATGCAAACACAGCTGTGACCCCAGATACAGCAAGGTTATGAAACCTTACCGAGTTGTTTGTACAGTGCTGCCAACATAAGCTCATGGTGGTAAGGTCACAAACTTAATTCTCAGACATTGTATCTAGATTTCGTTATTTTCTCTAATCTGAGTATCTCCATCTTTTAATAAACAGATGTAATCTATTCATATTTATTTGACTATTGATGTGTTTGGCATTATTTTTAGCATCTTAATTGCAATTTTTATTTACTGACATTTTTCAATGCTTTTTTTTTTCTTTCTTGTCATTTGATGACTAATCTTTTTTTATTTCCTTATTTCCACACTGATTTGGACAATAAATATTCTAGTTATCTTTCTGATGTGGTTATCACTTTAAATTTTAAAATATCCATTATTTTAAAAATTCCAAGTCTGTAACTCACACTTTCTCAATCTCAATCTCTTGGTATTCATCCAGACATTTTTTCCTATATGCAAATGCAAATATCTATCTGTTTTCTCTTTTTTCTTCTTTTACAAAAAAAAAAAATGGTTATATTATCTATACTCTCCGATGGCTTATTTATCTCAAATATATATTTTAAATATCTTTCTATGTCAGTGGTTTTGTCTAAATGGTTTTTTAATGTCCACATAGCAATGATGATGATGATATCTAACATTTCTTGAGTGATTACTGTGTGCCAAGAGCTTGTCTTATCTGCAGTTTGCAAGAAATTTATGTGAGATAAAAGCCCCATTTTGGAGATGAGAAAACTGAGGCTTACAGAGACCTGGTAGGGAAAATATGGTCTCTAAAGATGTCCACATCCATGTATCTGGAACCTGTGAGTGTATTACTTTACATGAAGAAATGGACTTTGCAGCTAAAATCAAGGTGAAGACCTTGAGATGGTGAGATTATCCTGAACTACCAGGGTGGACTCAATCTAATCACTTGAGTCTTTAGAAGTGGAACATTTTCTAACTGCATTAGAGAGAAATGTGATGGTGAGAGTAAGGTCAGAGTGATGGCAGTGTGAGGATTCAGGCTTTATTGCTGTGTTTGAGATACAGGGGTCTATGTGCAAAGATCAGGACCTAAGGGCAGCCCTCAGTTAACAGCCAGAAAGGAAAGAGAAACTTCAATCCTACAACCATGTGGAACTGGATTCTGCCAACATCTAAATGAGCAGGACAGAGATTCTCTCCTAGACTCTACAAGATGGACTCCAGCCCAGCCCACACAGTGAAACCCAATTGGAACTTCTAACCTACAGAACTGTAACATAATAAATTTGTGTTGTTTTACACCTCTAAAATTGTGGTAATTTGTATAGCAGCAATAGAAAACAACTATAATTGGCCACAACTAGTAAGTTACAGTGAAATGGGACTCAATCTCAGGGTTCTGATTCCAGGCTGGGTATATGGCTAAATCATTATTTATTTAACCACTCCATATTGATGGACATGTAGATTGCTTTCAGTTTACAGTGTTTCAGACAATGGGACAGCAGTTTCTTTATATCTATGAGTGTATCTTCAAACAATGAAGGTAGAATTTCTCTTGAAAAATTTTCTAAAAGTGAAATTATTGGGTCAAAGGATAATCACATTGAACATTTTTATAAATATTGACAAATTTTCTTGCTTAAAATGTCCCCAAAGCTGCTTCTAAGCAAGAATTAAAATCAGTAGGAAAAAAAATAAACAAAAAGTATAGATGGATCTGGCTTATTAATGACCATTTCAGCAAAGCAGAAAACTGGAGTAACCACATAACTGAAAGTGCCTTTCTCCTCTTACCTTTTAACTGTAGAACTTACAGACGTCTATTCCAGAAGAGTCCCTCTAGTTCTGTCTTCTCTATGTGCTCTGTGGATAAATTCATTTTGTGCTTTTACTTCTGGATCTTGCTTCTTGGCCTTTGAGGCAATAAAGACTGACAAAAATAGCCTTTTTAAAGTAAGTATTCCATGTACTATACATGCATTCTAAAATCTATTACTTTAACTGAAGCCAGAGTTTCCCATATGCACAATTAGATACTTTAATATACTAATAGCATTTCATTAATTTTGAATGATAGGTTTTTCAGCAGGGCCCTGGAACCCACTTGGAAGAAGTCGCTGATTAAAGAAAATTAACATAGCAACCAGTTCAAGTGCGTGGATTCTGTGACTATCTGGTATTTTAAGGGAGTCACCAAAGCAGGCCACATCAGGATTTAATGACCAATTCCTCATGTGACTACAACAGAACAAGCCTCTTCGCATTAGGTGATCACAGACTCTCAAAGACAATAGCTTGGACTTTCTTTGGGCATCTTAACTCCATTCTTTTATCTGGAAGTGGTCTCTTTCACTCCTGAAATACTTTGTTTGTTTGAGCTTGTAGATCTGATTATATCCTTCCTTGTTTCCCAGGTTCTTTCCTTTGTTTCAGAACTTCCTTTCTTTACTGCCTCGGGGATTTTGGTTTTCTCCTGTGATTTTTCATCTTTCGAGTTGTGAAAACTTTTGATTCAATTGTTATACTTGTTTTTTGCCTTGTGCTCAACTGCTAGATCCTGGGAAATTGAAATAAACATCGGTGAAAAAGATGGATGTCTAACTAATGATGGTTTTTTTGTTCATTTAATTAATTACTTATTTTTGCTACATTTTGTCTAGAAAATCAGAATGGAAAATTTGAGTTCTAATAAATTTTAGGTATTATAATGCATAATAACATCTCTTATTTATTGAACACTTAAATTATGTGCCTGACACTATTCATTTTTCAAAAATTGGTTTAACTTAAAGTCCTTAGGGGCATTGTGTGAAGTAGGAGCTATTATTATCCCATTTCACTATTGAGGAAATTGAGGCTTTTTAAGAAGTTAGATAACTGCTCAAGGCTATGATAAAACTGAGATTCAAACACAGGCTTGTTTGACCAGTCTGTACTTTTAACCACTATACCAGAATGTTCTTTGGCATTTCAAATTATTCATAGGCGATACTTCCAAGAATGTTTTGAAACAGGAAAAATTAAACACACAGCTACTTAGTTGGGGTGAAGTAGAAAGGACATTGGAATAAGAGTCAAAAGAGGAAGCCCTAGCTGTCCTTAACTAGCTGAGCAAGTCCTCAAGTCCCCGGCCAAGTCAGTTCACTGGCCCCTCCCTTGGCTTTCATTTTTCCCATCTGTAAAAGTGCCAATCTAACATCCTTAAAAAAAACTTGATTTCCTCTTCTTTAATTTTTTCTGTACTAAGATAGATGAAACCTGCCACTCCCATATCATTTGTGACAGTTAAGGCTGGTATCGAATGAGTCAGTTGGCACAGGGCTACTTGTCCTGAAATAAAAAGGAAGAAGCAATGATTAAAATACCAACCCCCTAGCAGAAAGCAAGCTAAGCATAACGATTCAAGTTCAAAGCCTAGAAAATCTTGGTGGAAACAGAGAGGATATATTCTTCTGTCTAATTTTTTCTGTGTGCATTCATCATTGACCATAGCAATGTGGATAAATGTGTGGCTCATCATTTAATCATCATCTCAAGCTTGCTTAAGCCATTGTGGAGTAATAATGGCACTGAACTGCCTTTGCCCAGTCATAAATGAGACCTAGCCCTCAAGACTTGTTAACCTTCTTAAGCATAAAATCTTCATTTTATCACAGTTTTTTTTTTTTATTCCATGTGTTATGGACTGAACTGTGTCCTCCCAAAATTCATATGTTGAAATTCCAACCTCTCGTACCTCAGAATGTGACTATATTTTAGGGTGACCAGGTGTACTGTTTTAAACAGACAGAAAACAACAGTACCGTCTCATTTCAAATGGTACACATGGTCAGCCTAGTCTCACTGGGCTAAATTCGAGGTGTCAGTAGGCTGACCATATGTACCATTTGAAATGGGACAGTACCATGGTTTTGTGTCCTGTTTAAAATGGTATGTCTGGTCAGCCTACTATATTTGGATGTAGGGCCTTTAAAGAGGTAATTAAGGTTAAATGAGGTCATATTGTTGGCCCCTAATCCAGTATGACTGGTGTCCTTATAAAAAGAGAAGATTAGGACATGGACACACAGATGGAGAAACAGCCATGTGAGGACACAGGGAGAAGATGGCCATCAGCAAGCCAAGACAGAGGCTTGAGAAGAAAACAAACCTGTTAACACCTTGATCTTGGACTACTAACTTCCAGAACTGTGAGAAAACAAATTTCTGTTAAGCCACCCAGTCCGTGATGTTATGGGAGCCCTAGCAAACTAATACACCATGTTTTAAATCCAGGATTGTTTTAAAGTTTATCCTTAACTTCCCAAAAGATCTGCACCTTCATTTCTGTTTTTTCCTTTTTCCTTTTCTTGACCTAGATTTTCTTGCCCTAAATAGTCCTAGTCGGGTATCAAGCTTCATTCATGTATTGGGGTAAAGTGATTTCACATATGTTAACAGTATTTGAAGGCTACCTAATATTAGATGAATCTTGACTTTTACATTTCCATACCCACATAAAATACTTGTCACTGACTCATCTGTGCATGTCAGTTATTAAATAGGTTATTTAATTTTATAACTAGTAAAACAAAACACTGAACTATATATAATCAATTTTCTTCTTTTCTTACTTCTCATCTTGATAAAATAGCAGCAGGAGCATCATCTGTCCAGGCTCAGGTTCTCAAGTTAGGAACTTAGGGAGTCATTCTTAATTCTTTTCCTTGCCTCACACATCCAACTCACTACCCACTTCTGTTCCTTCTTCCTTAAAAATATCTATTTGTAATATTCAACTATAATACTAAGTTTGCATTAGAAATATTGACATGAATTCATAAATTAAAATATATACATGTGTATCTATCTCTATATCATCTATATATCTATCTATCTATCCATCTTAGCTTTGTCTGCTGAATGGACATAGAAGCAATAATATACCTCTAGCAATAAGCACACTTTGAAGTCAGATTTTGGTTTCTACTCACCATGACCTCTGCTAGAAACAACAATGATCTTTGGAGAAATAGTTGATTCTAGTTGTTGAGCAGGAAAACTACAAGATGACTTTAGGATATCTAACTGTGCTAGAAACCAAGGAAGTCCTCAGTGATTTATGGGGGCATGTTAAAAGGATCCAGGAGCTAGTTTAAAAGGCTCCCATTAAACAAATTTTGGACAATTTGAAGATGACTATAATTGATTGTAAAACATTGAACACATAGAAATCCATGAGTTTATAGTGATACTTCAGACAATGAGGGGAAGGTGAAAAATCTCATTTACATAATTGGAGGTGACTATTTAATAAGTCCTTACTCTGAAATTGGTAGTAAAAGGGAAATAACTAAACATTTGCCTTACCTTTCTAGGAGAAATTGTATGTCATCCTAGTTAATGAAGGAAGACTAAAGGAATGCCAAAGAAAGAATGGCAATATGTGCAAGTCACTGTTTTGCAACCCTCAATGAATAGTTGGTCTAGGCATGGTGAAAGATTGTTGCAGAACAAGGTGTTCATACAGTGACCAAACATCACCACACAGCTTATTTGCTAATTGCAAAAGGTACAAAGGAGAGATCTGGCAGTTACCACTTTGACCAAGTGATTGAGGTTAGCATTGATAAGATGAGATTCTTGCATTATGTTCCTCCTGATGTGATGCAGATAAAATTCACAAAATTGTTTATGAACTATTCTTGCTGGCAATGCTTAACCTGAATCAAATTAAGCCTTTAGACCTAACTTCAAAAATATAGGAATTACGGAGGATCAAAGAACAATAAAATTATAAGGAAACAAACCTACAGAGCAATCCCAAATGTGAAATATTCTTTAAGACAACATTTTTAGATTCTTCCAAAAGTCATTATCAGCAATGGAAAAAAAGTAGGGAGGATTGTTCTAGATTAAAAAAAATGGAAGAGACATACAACCAAATAAAATATATGAACCTTGATTTACTCTTAGCTTGATAAAAACAGCTCAAAAATATTTTGGGGACAATCGAAGAAAATTTGAATATAAGTTATATATTAAATGATATATTATGTGATATTGAGGAACTAATATAAGCTTTCTTAGATATGATAATGGCATTGTGGTGATATAGAAGAAAATTCTTATTTTTAAGAGATGTATATTTGAGTGTAAATAGTCATGATTTCTACAACTTTCAAAATACACATACACATATCTTTTAACATTGTGGTCACAGAAGGTCATTCCAATTTGAAATCTTCCAGTGCTTCTCACTATATTTAGAATAAAATCTAAACTCCTTACCATAGTTTTGTAAGTTGATGGTCTGGACTGGTTTGTCTGACTGACTTTATCTCTTCATTTGCTTCCAAAATCATTACATTCTCATAACTTCATTGTTACTCCTGCCTGGACTTCCTTGTCTCTAGTTTGTCATGCCATTAGGCCCAGATGTGACCTTCTCAGAGATTTTTCCTCACCTCTTCATCCAATGTTTTCCTCCCATTAGTTTTTATTATTCTGCTTTATTTTCTCCTGATCACTTACTACTGCCTGATATTGTACTTATCAGTAACTGATATTAACTTATTTGTTTCTTGGAAGCTCCATGAGAACAGGCATCTTGTCTATTTTGTATTCCTAGCATATGGGACAGAACCTGGCACATTTCATTTGCTTGGTATATATTTGTCACATTGGTGAATGAACTTTTCAGATAGACTAAAAAATATGTATAGAATCCACTAGATTCAACTGTTGTTGTTGTTGTTGTTGTTCCATTGTTAAATTTATTGGGGTGACATGGGTTAGTAAAAATTACATGGGTTCCAGGTATACAATTCTACAGTGCATCATCTATGTGTTTCATTATGTGTTCATCAGCCAGAGTCAGTTCTCTTTCCATCACCATGTATTTGAGACCCCATCTCTTCTCTCCCACCTTGCTTCTCCCATACTCTCAGATAACCACTAACCACTATTGTGTCCACAGATTTCAACTTTTGAAAAGAAGAGGACTCTCACCAAACATAATAGTTGGTTTTAAATTATTAGTCTGTGTATTTGTTTAGTTCTTTTTTACTTATTTCTTGATAAGTAATAGGATTCTATACACAAAAAAAGTTCTTAGCAAATGCTTAGCAATTTAACAAGCCCTTGTTAGACTGGAGCTACCACCAGGGGGAAGTAAGTCCTCTGACCAGTAGCTGTGAACAGTGAGAAAATCTGGCTAGAGGAGAAGCAGACCTGACCCCAGGGGGTAAGGGCAGATGAGAGGCACTGAGGATCCTGGCAGCAGGACTCATCCAGGGTTTTCCAGCAGCTCTGCAGAGACAGGCAATAGAAGCAGAAGAGGCAGGGTTATCATTTGAAGCACCCAGAGAAGAAGCAGGAAGAGAAGGCTCTTTAATACTGGCCTGGGCTGTGGAGAGAAGCTGCCTGGGCTGGAGTAGCCCTGGGCCGGTGGCCGCCGCACTGCGGAAAGTCACTACTGTGGTGCCACACGAATAGTATCTTAGGGAGGTATAGCAGCATCCCACCATGTCCAAGCCACAGGAACTTGAGAAGGAGCCAATGACTGCACTGACAAACAAGTGGCGGAGAGGAGAGCATTTGACCCCTCGCACACTCCCAGGTGACAGGAACGGACTTGGGGACCTGAAATTTCAGTAGTTAAGTATGTGATCTCAGCCAGAACTATTGACTTTGTTGTCATTTGGATTTTATTTTTCAGTATCATTTTAAAAAATTAAATGTACCAAGAAATGACAAAGATATTGAAATTAGCAAGCAAGAACTTTATAACTGCTCTTATAAGTGCATTTAGATTTTTTTTTTTTAAGCGAACAGTAAACTTAGAAAGTTTTTCAGGATTGGTCCAATATTGACTTTATTTCATTTCTGTAAAAGACAATTAACTATTTAAAGCAAAAATACTAACAATGTATTGTGGGACTTTTCATATTTGTAGAAGTATAATGTATGAAACAATGATGCAAAGGACAAGTTGGGAAACAGGAAGTGTACTTCTGTAAGTTTTTTATACTACACGTGTGGTGATATATTATAAAATCATAGTAGACTTCACTAAGTTAAGAATGCACTTTACAATCCTTAGATCAGCCATTAAAAATAAAACCAAAAGGTATAGCTTTTAAGCCAATAGAGGAGACAGAATGGAATACTTAAAAATTCTCAACAAATCCAAAAAAGAAAGGAAAGCAGAAACACAGTAACATAAAAATAAATGGGATAAAGCAAATAGATGAGAGAAAGAAATAACAAGATGGTAGATGTAAACTCAATGTTAATAATTATATTAAATTTAATTGGACTAAACACTTCAATTAAAATGCAGAGATTATAAAACAACAACAAAAAAGAACCAACTACACAGTTTGTGAGAGATGCTTGAAGTGTAAAATATAAGCATAAAAATACAATAGGTTAGAAGTAAAAGGAGACAAAAAGGATATATGGGTATTACTATTCTATTCTATTGATCTGTCTATTCTTTTTCCAATACCCCAATGAATTTATTATTGTAACTGAACTTAACAAATCCTCAGGTGATTCATATGCACATTAAATTTAAGCAACAATGGGTAGATAGTCTTTTTGCAGTGTTTAGCAGTGATAAAAGGAAACATTTAAATGCTTACCAATGAAAGTATTAAGCATTAATGTCTACCAAAAACTCAGTTTATAGTTAGTTGAGTCTTACTCATTCAATACTAAGGAAGGAAAAAAATGACTTCTATTTACCCACGTATTTATCATTTACAGCACTCTTCATTTTTGGAGATTATTCTTATTGGTCGGTCTGAGTTTCCATCTGGTATTACTTCCTTCAACCTAAACAGATTATTTAAACATTCCTTATAGCATGTATCTATTATATAGTTAGTATATGCCTATATTCGGTGATTCTCTCTCTCTCTCTCTCTCTCTGTCTGTCTCTCCTCTGTCTCTGTCTCTCTCTCTGTGTCTCTCTTCTTCCTTCATTTTTGAAAGATCTTTTCACTAGGTTTCTAATTCAAGGGTAAAGGGTTTATTTCTTTCAGCACTTTAAAGATGTTACTCCATTGTCTTTTGGCTTGTTGAGAATACGGTATTATTATTCCCCTAGGTCTTGTGCAGAATGAATTTTTTTCTCTGGCCACTATGAAGTTCTTTCTCTTTGATCCTTGGTTTCCAGAAATTTGACTATGATGTGCTTGCTGTAACTTTCAATGTAGTATGTGAAGTCCTTTACAACCCTTACATGCTGAATTGGGTGAAGCAATCCTTCAGTGAAGTTCCCATTGCTGTCCCAGTGGCTATACCTCAGAATCTCTTCCAAATTCACACTAGAAAAAGAGGACAGCAGGATGCTTAGAAAGGCGGGAAAATACTGGCAAGGTGATGGGGACAATGAAACCCCTTTAAGCTCACTTTCTATGAAGTGTAACTTGAAGAGACATATTTCTTTGTAAAAGCAAGTCATAAGGCACTTGGGAGTTAGTTCACCTAGGGAGATGCTGATGATTATATTTGAATTGTCAATAATTCTAGTTCTAGCTCCAAAAAGCAAACTGCAAGTGCTGAAGAATGAATCTTTACTTGAAATCTCTGGGTAAAGAAAGATCTTTGCTTTCTCAGAAGGTCATCTGGTACGGGAATATGGGATTTGAAGAAAACATGTCATTGATGATTTTTAAAAAATAATAGTTGACATGAGGGATTACAGTTTTGTAATTGTAAGTTTTTTATTTTGTTTGTTTTTACATAGAAAACTAAACTTGTCTTAAATTTGCAAGAGACATATTTGGGTTAAAATTGCTTTCAACAATGTACCATATACTTCCTAATCATCTCAATGTTTGGAATCCCTATGTATATCCATTAAAACATATGTTTACATTATACTTTAAATCAGTATTTCCTTAGGACATTCTCATATTTTGTAAGAACAGAAAACTTGTCTAAGACTTCTTAGTAATGGGAATGGAAACTTTTTAACATCTAAATCATGCTCAATGTAAAAAAGAATATTGGGTTCATTTCAATACTCAGTAGCTTTTCTTGGCATAAAATGATAGAATATTGGTGTGAAAAAGAATTGCTTTTCAAAAACTATTTAAAGTGTTACTAAGTGCCATAATTCTTCATCTTTGGAGATATCGTGGCTTTCAGGGTCACTGACTGTGTGTCATATACCAGGAGAGAAAGTGTCTCATCCGCTATGGACATTCTTTGTATTCTTAGTGTTGTTCACAGCTGTTTCTCTACCTCATGGGCTGTAGGACACCTTTCATTTATGAATAAAAAAGCCCTTGTGTTTATGATTACTGTGCACTAAGTTATTGGGTCTGTGGCTGGCCTTCCCAGCTGTCCACTGGCCTGAGCTCACGGGAAAGCACTGCTCCATTAGGTTAAATACAAAAAACTGGTGGTATCCAAAAAACTTCTGGTATAGGAATTACTTTTGTCTGTTTTGAATTAATGAAGCAGAAACACAAGCTATAAATAATTTTTGTAAATAACCTTGGGTGTTTTATGAGGACTCTCCTCAATGTTAGCACCTGTAAGAAGATACCATGTGTCATATCAGTTTTATAATATTAATGTTTATACAGATTGATGGCAGGAAGACAAACTGGGTTTTGTTCCTTATTGGTTATTATTGGTTGATGATAATTCTGTGAGAGCTTATATATTGGGTTAAACCATGTGAAACTGTGCTATTTGTGTCAGCAATTTTACATGGCACTAGGAGACAATATATTTTGAATAGTTCTCTACACATCATTGTGATTCTAGACTACTACACGTATTTTAAATTAATATGTCATTCAAAAATTGGAACTTGAAAGGCAAGATTTGTTTGTTCTCATTCTTGTTCTCTTTTTACTCTTTATCATTGCTCTCTCTCACTCTCAAGGAGATGGAGAACCTATAGTCAGAACATCTCCTGACATTTGCCATTCTGTAGCCACTTAAGATATAAACAGATAAAAACACAAATATTATATATTTAGTTGTGTCTTAAAGTTATCTTTCCATCCTTCTAACAATAATTTAAATTTGCAGCTGTTCCTTTATGAATTTTTATTAATTCTGTTGTCTAAAGAGAAGACAGTTCCATCATAAGAATATACTAGAAGTATTGAAGTCTTTCCCCTCCCCACTTTTCCATATTTCTCCAATTGTAGTTTCATCTGTACAGAAAAGGACTTCTGGTAGCTTCTGCTGAGAGATTTTTCAGTAGAAAATCCTTCAAAAAGAAAAAAGCAACAGATATTTTGAAGACTTTGTAAATTATATGCAGGTAAGTTAAATTTTAGATGTCATCCCCTTATAGCTAAAAGTAAACACATTTGATTTAATCATGTTAATCAAATTTATTTACATTCAAGTGTTCTTATATATCAGCACTCCTGGATGGATTTAAATTATATTGACAGAAAACATCCATTTCCTCACATTTTCGAATACCAAGCAGGTTTTAGAACCTGGTCTACAGCATGGTTGTTTTTAAAAAATATGTAATTCAGCCAAGGCTGATCTTGTTTTTCCTTTATTCTTCAAGCCAGCAGCAATTACTTTTCATTTCAGGATTAAGTGGCTGTAACATTGCCATTCGTCGCTGAGGCTCCTGGTTTCAGCATGTCTCCTTGGTGCCCAGCCAGTCCTGGGTGTTCAGGTAGCAGCTGTGGCTGGGAGTGCCTCTCCAGCCCACATTCCTTGGCTATAAACTTTGCAGCCCTGTTTATCTGATGAAGACCTCCCTATAGCGAGTTGTTCATGACATTGTCACACAGACCTTAATGAATGATATGGAAAGATACTGAGTATTTTTCCTCCTGGAATGCCTGCCAACCGATCCCGACTTCCCCAGTCCCTTTATTCTGGGTAGTCACCACCAAGTCCTGGCGCTGACATTCAGTGAGACCTGTCCTACCTAAACCAATTCTGACAGGATGTCTACAGGTTCTCTCTGTGAGGCTGTCCCTCAAGTCTGTACAGAGAATTTTTGACAATTACATTTGTCCAAACATTATCTCTCATTCCTCTGCACTAATTATTTACTTCAATGTATACATTTAATCTATAAATGCTATCACCCACTTCAGCACACAAAGACCTCTCTCTCTTCTCTTGACATCCATGACTTTACTTGGGATAGTTTGGGATGGCTTTAGAGCCTGACTTCCTCACTATTTCCTGTCTTCGTATTACCTTCCCAAACCAGACTATAAGTTCCTTGAGAGAAGAGACCCTAAAAACTGGTAACACCTTATATAGACAGATAAAAAAAAAATTTTTTTAATTAAAAACACTTGGACAGAGAGGCCTTTGTTGCCTCTAGTAATCCAGAATACTCGTATTTCCCTTAACGTTCCCCGAAGACTCAAGTTCATCTGCTGTAATGTAGGACTCCTCTCCTTTCCCCTGCCTGCCCTCTGCTGGAACTGCTAATGAGCAATAAGATGGCCAAAGCAGAACATCGAATGGGAAAAGTACTGATTGAAAAGCAAATAGAGTAACTGTGGTTTTTGAGTCCACAACCTGGATCTTTGAAGTTCTTCAGTATGTGCTTTGTATAACCAGCAGCCTCAGCAGAAGATCTGTTATTGTTTCTACCATGCCCTGGGATGAATCGGCCAAAGGACCTTGTGCGTCCTCTTCCTCTGTGCGTGCCTCATCTCCAGAACAATCCCATCGATGGCAGCTAGCTGAGCCCCTCCCGGTTACAAATACCCTCCCTGTTGACCAGCTCCTCAAGCCTTTACGACTTTCATGTATAACAGGCATTTACAGGGTCTGGCAAGGCTGCCATGGTAATGCAATGCAGGAGATAAGTTTGAAACTCTAGACCCGTGTCCTGTTTCGAAGGGCAGCAGGATGTGACAGCTGCTGAGGCAGCCTATTTGCCCTTGGAGAGGAGAGGCAAGAGTGTCTGATCACTAGATGACCTCTCCATCCTGCTGGCTCAGGGGTGGTGTGGGCAGTCTTCCTCCCACTCTTGGTCAGGTGGCTGATGTTATGAAAAAGATGAAGGAAACATGTATTTTGCTTTTTTTATTATTAAAAGAGGGCACCCTCTTGGGAGGCAGAATCCATTAGCTGAATCCATTTCAATATCTATGGTTAATTAATTTAGGCAGCTTTAATGCACTTTTATTATGTAGCTTTTGAAGTATTATCCAGCTACTAATTTGCACACAACCCTGTCCAGACAATGCATTTTGAAGTGGGGAAAAATGCTCAGATCTGACACTTCCTAATTTAAGTCAGTGGATAAGTCAGTTTGGTAGCTTCCCAAAACACAATTTTGAAAATAAGTTTTACCATACTATGGACGGAATAATTGATTTCTACATTTCATTCCGAAAATTAAACCCTAGACTTGGAATTACTAGAAGAAATAATACAGTTAGCCAATAAACCTTTCTTATAAAATGACAGCATTTTAATTTATTATAGGCATTAGCATTTATTCGTGCCTAAGTTTTCATCAATCAATCTTCCATTTAAAAAAGATGTCTCTAGACAGAACACTGAGTTCCAAAAGCAATGTTGTGAAAGGAGCAGGCCTAGCCTTCTGGGCACACGTTTTACTAAATTATAGTCAATAACTATGTGGCTCCAAGTATAAACCCTCATTTTTTTACATATCCACCTTATGAATGGGTTCTCTTGGAATGTCAAAGTTTTCAAGAAAAAATATTTAAATTTCAGTATTTAATAGGTGTGCTGTATTTGTTCAAAATTACAGCAACCTCTGATATTATTTTAAAGTATTTATTTTGCCACTTTGACAGATTCCTACACTACTCTTGGGTTTTCATTTTGTTTACAGTAGTACATTTCAATAGTTGGCTTCAGATAAGAAGAATTTTGGTACTTTGTGATGATTTTATTAATTAGTTACTTTTGAAAATATTTTAAAGTAAAAGTTACTTCAAAATAGAAGCTCTGAGAATCATTACCACCAGAGAAATAATTTAATTTTAAATCTTTCTTTATTTCATTCACTCAACAAAATTGTATTTAACACATATTAGGACTGACATTCCTAAAGCAAGATAAGCACAACAACTGAAGGCCACAATACATTTAAGGGCCTGTGTAAATGTTTTAAATTTTTTTCATTAGAAGGAAAAAATGAGATTTTTAGATCAAAGAAAATGTTTAAGTATATAACATTAATATATTTGTCTTTACAACAACATGGTCATAAAATGCAATTGTTAGTCTTTTTTATCAAGAAAGAGGTCCATGAAGGCTAAATTTCCCAGGACTCATGAAAATCACAATGCAACCTATGCCAAATTTCACCTACACCAGGTTGTACATTTAAAAAATCAGTAAGACGTAATTTCTATGTCAAAATCACTCAGTCTAATGAAGAAAAATAGACATGAAACAGTTCTTAATGTGGTTTTCTTGAAGTTGTTTGAAATAGCAATTATAGCTTGAAGAATGTGAGAGTTTTACTACAAAATGTTTTTAACATGTAGACCTGGTTTTACCCTTCCTTTGGTTATACTTATACAAAAATAGGGTTTACATGTGTTTTAATGGTACATATACAGTATGATTATATGTTTTTTTCATTTCAAGCACCTCTGATATTGCCATCCAGATCTGTAAGTAAAAATGTTCATATTTTATAAACATGCTTCATGAACAGGGCCACAAAGGAAATACCAGGCCCTTAGATATTGATGGTCCAGTGAGAAAATTGAGAAATGAAGTTCAATTCTCTCTAGCTTAGCAAAGGTTACTTATGTCCTTCTGAATTTTATTGAGGCTTCAGAAATAAAACAGATTCTTGGCTGCACTTTCTGTCTTCATAAAATTTCTCCTTTATATGAGATTCAAAATTTATCTTTTTCAATTACTGTTTTAATGCTGTAATTGGGATAGTCACAATATTCTTAAGAACCTAAATCTTCCTTGTTAATATTTGGGTCTACTTCCATATTTTTGGTTGTCAATTGGAGAATGATTTTTTATCATTTTCTATTTTTAGACCAATTCACCTGAATTATCTTATTACACATACAAAAGGTTTTTGAATAAATAGGAAGAAGCACAGGCTCAGAGGTTCATACAAGCCTGGATATGAATCAGAATTCTGTCATTCAAGCTGTATTCATTTAACCTCAGTGCGTCTCAGCTTTCTCATCTGTAAAATGGGAATGATTACACATGTGTTAAATGATTACACATGTGTTACAAAGTTGCCATAGGAAATAAAATAATGTATGTTAAGCATTAGGCCAGCACCTAGAATATAGTGGATGTTAAATAAGTAGATGCTATTTTTATTTCCCATATTTTACACATTAGGAAACTAAACCACAAACACACTAAATCACCTTGCACAGTATCAAGGGGCAAGGGCACCCAGTTACTACTGGAAAATTGCAGACTTACTTTTGATTAAGCCTTACTGAGAATGATGGTATAGGACACAGATAAAGCACAAGAGCAAAAGATAGAGAAAAAGTCTTGACATAGAAACAACCAGATAATCAATATATATTTATTGAGTACCTTGTAAGTGTAAGGTATTGTGGGCCACTTTGGGTTGCAAATGACAGAATCCCAACTTGCCCACACAAAAGGGAAAATTTATCAGCTGCTATAACCCAAACACAGGATATAGGGAATTGGCCCTGGGGACGTCTGGGTTCAGTGACTGGAACACTTTTAGACTATTTCTGACTATTGTTTTGGGTTCTCTTTGCAATTGGCTTTCTCCATGCCATGGGAAACAAGGCTCCTAGCAGGTCTCCCATCTCACCTAGCAGCCATTCTACTCAAAGAAGAAGGATTTCTTCCTCTTTGACTCTATCCTGAAAACAATCCCAAGAGTCACTTGTATTAGATCAGCTTAAGTCACATATTTCTCCTCAAACCATCACCAAGCCATGAAGATGGGGTAATATGATAGGTCCAATCAAGACCACGTGTTCACCCTTGACATTTGAATGTTTGTCTGTTTGTTTTTTTCACTGAGGGAGGTGTATTGAGCAAGCAAAGATATTAACCTTTATCTTCTATTCAATAAACTAATGTGTTAATGGTAGAGTTGGTTAAGAACCAAACAACTAGAATCTCAGGATCTCTGGCTAAGTTAATACAAGGTCCAAGTGAACACGTCACATGGACTTTTCAGCCAAGAAAGGAGGCCTATCATACTTTTGTCTTCCAATATGTTAGCTCATAAAGTACAAACTTAAATTTATTTCTTAATATGCATACCTCTTAATGGACAAAGTTATAAATACTTGAGTACTGTCTCAGAAAAAGCAGACCTCTCTAAAGAGGGTAATTGGAGACTGGACCACAGACTGACATCCGTGTTATTTCAAAAACTGCAGGATGTCTTGTCCTGTGGGAATGCATTATTCTTAACGCTTTTCCTTCCTGTGGAGTAGACTGCAGATGGGAACTCATAGCAGACTTATAAATTGAATTGTATAGTAAATGAACTTCTCTTAAAGTCTTTGCTGGGGTTACTTAAGACATCAAACTGTTTGCTCTTTGATCTGTACTTCAATGTCCACTCACCATTACATTAGTGCGAGGACTGTTGTATTAGAGATCTGGAGAGCTTGTGCCTGGGTAAAGAGTTAGTGTTTTGACTTTTTATGCCAACATCATTTCCCCACTCGTTTCACATTTCTCCTGCTAGCTGGGCCCTAAATTCAAGGTTACCTTGATTACTTTCAGGTCTTTAGTTGTAAATCTTTCTAATTTATTTTTATCTTAAAATGGTCATGTCTTTTTATCAACACACATTTTCCTCTTTCTGACTCAAAATTAGAGCACTAAATTCTTCCCTCTTATACCTTCCTAGGAAACTAACTCCATCCATTCCTACATATTCTATTTGCTTCTTCAATTATACCCCCTCTCCACTACGTCTTTCTGTACTTATCTACCTACACAACTATTCCCTTGAGATACCATCAAAAGACATAACATATGTGGACACACTCTGTTATTCTAAAGTGGAATATAAATATGGGATAGCATTGTTAAAGAACCAAAAGATTAGACTCTTGATTTTACTTTCTCACTATTCAACTTCTTTCTTAATATCTTAAAATCTGAGCTCTGTCTTCTAACATACGGTTTTGGAGCAGTCCATATCTTTGTTTATCTTTCTCATAGCATGTGACACAATTGATTATACCCTCTTTTGGTTTCTATAACCTCCCAACCTTTGTTTACGTTCTCTCTCTTGCTCTAGCCGCTCTTCCCTCTCCTTTAAGGCTCATCTTCCTCCCTCTACCTTTGAATGTAAACCATCTCCATCATTCTGTCCTCGCTGCTTCTTCCACTTCCCCCTTCCTCGTGTTCTTACACGTACTTCTTGAAACAACTCCCATATCTCTCTTCCCTTCAATCTGTTAAACACCTACTGATAATTTTAATCTACATATCTCATTAGCCCCCAAACATAATGTATATAAAAATAAACGCTTACCTTGTTGTAAGTATCCTCCACCCTATCTCAACCAACAGTGTTACCTTTCTACCCAGTGACCTGGCCTTAAAACCTTGGTTCCATCTTTGATTCTTCTCTCTCCCTTATCCCTGAATTTTAACAACATGATGTTCTATTCACCTTCACTCTTTCTCTTTCCTCTGCCTTCTCTTCCTTCAGGCAGTGATGGTTCAGGCTGTTGGAATTTTACACAGCCTATTATTTTGCTTTCAGTGAAGCCCAGAAATATTTTATGGTCATACATCTTTGTCTCTTCCCCATTCTTGGTTCTTTGCCTTTTCTGGGAAGAATAACATTTGAACTTCATTCATAGAGATCACTAAATTTTCTTCTATACAAAAACTCTTCTCAGAACCTAGATATCTGTATAACATGTCTAGTAAATAACAGTCTAGTATAAACTGACCATTTATAAAATATGACACAAAAAATACTTTTCATAGCTATAGGTTTTATTAATGTAATTTACATCTGCAAATACAGTCAATATCCTCATACAACATTTCAACAATATTTGATTTAGAAAGTTAAACTTTTGAGGGCCTAATGATGGGCTAATTAATGTACACTAAATATATTGTTTGAGTTTTGATACATTTCCAGCAATCATGATAATATAATGTAATTCTAGTTTATGTGTAACCTTATCAGAAATACCACCTTTGATTCTCTAAGGCTCATGTCCTCTTACTTTGGTGTAGATTCTATTAACAAGGAATGATTAACCACAGCTTTAGTTTCCCCAGTTTCAACATTAAAGATGTATGATGTAACAATAGCACACTATGCAGCTCTAATAAGAATAGAGAAGTTCTCCACGTGTTTATATGGAAAGATCTCTGTTATGAAGTGTTTGTGGCACCCCCCCACCTCTGCCCAAATTCACATGTTGAAGCTCTAACCCCCAAAGAGATGGTATCTGTCTGTAATTATGTCCTGTGGGAGGTAATGAGGGTTAGATGAGGTCATGAAGGTGACACCCTCATGATGGGATTACTGTTCTTATAATAAGAGATATTGGAGAGCTTGCTGTATCTCTCGGCCAAGTGAGGACACAGCGAGAAGGTGGCTTTCTGTCTGCAAGCCAGGAGAGCTTTTATCAAAACATGAACATGCTGGCACCCTTATCTCGCATTTCTGGTCTCCAGAACTGTGAACAAAATTTTTTTTCTGTTGTTTAAGCCATCTAGTCTATGGGATTTTGTTATGGTAGCCAGAGTTGACTGATAGAATCCCCAAGATTTATTTTTAGGTGTGGAGAAAAGGGTGCCAAAATAGTGTAATCATGGGGCAAAAAGGAGAAAATAATGTAAACTTGTACTGGCGTGTGTGTGTGTGTGTGTGTGTGTGTGTGTGTGTGTGTGTATTTAAAATCCTGGGAAGTAAGTGAGAAACTAATAACACTGGTTACTTGTTTGGGGGGTGGGAATAGGAACTTGGCAGTTATAAAACAGAAGTGGAGAGGAGATGCTGCTGTATATCTTCTTACACATTTTGATGCTTGAACTGTGTGATTGTGAGACCACTTCATGAAATTAAGAAATGAAGTCAATAATATGGTAATAACTATGTATAGTGCCAGGTGGGTACTAGGCTAGTCATGGGGGATCTCTTCTTAAATGATACAAATGTCTAACCTCTGTACACCTGAAATTAATGTAGAATAACATCTAATGTGAACTTTCATTGAAAATTTTAAAAAGAGGGGTAGAAGATAAAGGGGAATAAGAGGTTCAAATTTCCAGGTAGAAAACAAGTAAGTCACGGAGCTGTAACATACAGCACAGGGAAAAGTGTCAGTAATACTGTGATAGCATCATACAGTATCAGATGGCTGCTGGGCTTACCAATTCTTTAGGTATATATATATATATTGAATAACTATGGTGTACTCTTGAAGCTAATATAATATTGTATGTTAACTATATTTTAATAAAAAATATTTTTAAAATGAATTAAATAAATAAAATTTATTTAGAAATAACAAAAACATTTTATTTAGAAAAGAAGATTATATTGAAAGAAGATTATTGATTAGCAGAATAATTATAGCATAAGTTGACATGTGATGCAGGCACAGTTTGAAGATGAAGGAATAAGAGCAGTTGTATTAAATTACTTTCTCAGTCAGTTCTTTAATAATCCCCATGATAATGTGGACAGTTCTTATCATCTACTGCCCTTTCCTTGGATCTGCAATGGTGCTGCCTACAGAGGAAGTTCCCCACATGACATGCATTTAATTGAATGGGGATGGCCATGTGTTCGCAGGTACTCTTTCAGTAATTCTCTGAGAATAAAGCCTTTTCCTTCAACCTACCTCAGTTGGTGGTTCTATATTCAAGAATAGCAACTGCTGAGAAAAAGACTTAGTCATTCATTTGAAAGTCAATGCCTCTTCTGTGGACCAAGATGCAACTTTTCTCACAACTTACTTCAGCCCATTAAATATCCAATTGTTTTTGGAAAATTATGTCATACTACCCCAGCGTGTTGTCCTTAAATGTAATTCTAATCACTTCATTTCTGTTTAACATCTGTTAAAGATTTCTTCTTTATTCATCTTTTGGCCTCTGCCTATCTCTCTACTCCCATCTGCTCATTTTGAGTGATTTTGCCATGACCAAAAAGTGCCTTTCTTTCTGTCCTTGTGCCTTCTTAAATGTCATTTCCATTGCCTAGACCACACTTCTATTTGTTTCTTCTGATAAAGCTCCCCCAAATAAAGGTAACATCACCCTATATTTATTGAACATCATTGAGATTCTCTATGTGTTTGTTCCCTTCCATCAGATTTAAGATGTTCTGGGGCCATTCATATTCATTTTGCATCCCCAAAGCTGGCATCCTGTAGGAACTTGATGGTTGAATGAATGAATAAATACACCGTCTAGCTGAAATGTTAAAGACAAAAGTATCATAGTATCCTATAAGAAAATTCTAAACAATGATTATGGAAAATGCTTTGCTGGGGAATTCTAACTTCCTGCATTGCAATGTTATTCAGCCTTGATTGACTTGTAAGAGCTGAATTCTGTCAGGACAATTCTCCACGTGCCTTCTGATTATTTTTTGAAAGCTTTTTGTAAAATTTTTGTGTGTGTGGTTTGAAACCTCTACTGGACATCCCTATTCTAAGGCATCTCTTTGAGGATATTCTTTGTTTAAGAGCATTTTATTTCTAACATTTGAAAACATAGATGGTGGTTCTCAATCCAGTGCATTTTCATTCTCATCTCTAGAAAACCACACTTCTTACACCTTGTGGTAAAGTCACATATCTGTAGTAATCACTTTATGGAAGTGAACCTTTGGCTAGGACTTCAGATCCACATTTGATTGCCAGAGAGCAAGGGTAACAGCAGGGTAATCTCTACCACTTTGTAGTTAGAGATCTTTCTCACGTGTCTTTCTCAAACATGTTCTTTAAAAATGTACAATCTGCACAAAAATCATTAATATTTTCTAGTTGAAAGATTTCAATTTCCAAATCTGATTTTGGAGGGTTTCAGCTATGTCAATAAGGCCCTAGTAAGACAGATTTTAGAATCAAGTCCATTATCGTTGGTTAATTCTGTTTACCCTGGACAAAGTAGGTAAAATCAATGCTTGAATTCTAACCATTCAGACATTGTATAAACATGGCTTCATAATTGCTTTCAGAGTTCATTTACTTTAATTGTCCTACTGATGCTATTGAAATGTCCATTGATATATCTAATGTGCTAGTATTCATTTTCTATAGTATCTTGATTTAATGTACAGCATGATGATTGTAATTAATACTATATTGCGTACTGGCAGTTGATAATGGAGTAGATTTCAAGTGCTCTTGTCACACACACAATGTAATAGCAACTGTGTTAGGAGATGGATATGTTAATGAGCTTGACTATAATAATCATGTCACTTTGTATATAGATAACAATACATCATGTTGTACTCTTTTAATATATGAAGGCTGTCCAGAAAGTACCCAGCCATCTAAAGTGAAGAATAGAGTCATTTATGGCTGGATTGTTTTCCAGACAGTCCTCATATACAATTGTTATTAAAAAAACAACAACAACAAGATTTGAAGTAGATTGAATGCAAGAAGGGATGTGAGAATCCAGCTGTCATCCGTTTTTCAAAAATGTGAAATAATGCTATTTGGCACATGTTTGTTTATTTGAAAATTATGACTATTGTTTTTCATGAAAATAAATGTTTGTTTTCACCTTGAAAATAATCTAAACTTTTTTTGTAGTAATGAGCACTGTCATGAGCCTGAGTTCAATGTACATTTGAGCACAACCCTGACATTTTCTCAATATAAATAGCATATATGCTCTTAGTGACATGTGGCTAAAGCCAAGCTTAAATCCAACAGAATTCGCTGGACCTTAGTTCTAATGGCATTACTTGCAAGGTTTGGAGATAAAAAGCAATAGGAGTCCTGAAATATTTCCCACCCCAGAACTTTAGTTATTTTGCAGTTGCCACATCTGCAAAATTTCCAGATTTGCCCTTTTCAAGAAAGAGTGTCTTAATTAAATAATTAAGTCCTTTTAAAAATCAGCAGTTCCCTGTGGGTTGTTTCTATTATAATTGCCCCTTCACTCATTGACTAAAAGTCTGCTTAAGTTGTCTTGTTTGTTCTCAATAAGTTTTAGAAATTTAATTCATGCAATTATATACTGTAAAGCTTATATCTGTTTGGTATCATCATCTGTTCAAAATTGTAAGGTCCCAGAAGACAAGACCCAGATATCCTTAATTTATTTTCTATGGAGCCTATGATATTCAATAGATAGTAATTATTTTTAGTATGATAAAGACAGGAATCTATAGTAAGTAGAATGTGAATTTAACATGAAAAAAGAAACTTACTGAAGCTCTCCTTGTACTATTTATAGCACACAGTAGCCTGTATCAGTTGCTGAGAAGAGTTTAGTATTATGTGAAAGCAGTAATAAAAATGTTCAAAATAGCCAATTCCCAGTGACTCATAAGGTACTTCTGCCCCTTAAGTTGCTCGCCTGCTTTTGCCCTAGGACCATGTTTCTGCTTATATGGCTTCCACCACAGGCTGAAAAGGCACACAGGCGGTCAAATCAACCAATTTTCTAAATACAAATAGTTCTGGTAATATGGGTCTTTGAAGATAGTAATGATTACTAAATCATTATTCTGAGGAATTACTGTGGAACTTAAATCTTGATGGTCAATTTGTATGAACAAATCAACATTCATTGAATGCATGGTTTGTAGGACTATGGAGAAATTTTGTATTTTCTGTCAAAAGCTCAGTATGTTATACCTGACTGTATCCACAGGAGAAAATTATTTTTTAAATTCATTTTTATTGTTAGACTTATTGGGGTGACATCAGTTAGCAAGGATTACATAGGTTTCAGGCATACAATTCTACAGTGCATTGTCAACTTGTTGTATAATAAGTTCACCACCTAATGTGACTTCTCTTCCCATCACCTTATATTTAGCTTCCCCTCCCTCCTCTCCCACCCCCTCCCCTTTCTCCCCTCCCTGACCCACTCGTCCCCAAATAAACATTAAACTATCGATTGTGTCCATGGGTTATTTGTTTGTTCATTTCTTTTTTTCTTTGCTTTCAGTTTTATATTCCGCATATGAGTGAAGTCATACAGTTCTTCACAGGAGAAAATTAAGTGGTTCATCTTGATGAACTAGCAGAACTTGTAGGAGTTAGCCTTAAAGACAGAGCAGTTTCCTAATCCTCCGTTTGTCAGCCTCATCAGCAGGACAACTGTCAAGGCTGATTTCAAATTAATCATCCTGGGCACTTTCCCCTACTAAAACCATTTATCTGTCAGAAATTGTTACTGGTCCTCAGTGGTATACATTATTAGACATTGCACAGTATTCATTATACCACAAAAGTTGAGAAAACACATTATATATAATATAAATGATAAATAAATGAACAAATGAAATTTCACCTAAACTGATTATGTATCAATAGACTCAGCAGTTTTATAATTAACGTCTGAAATCAGTCTTTTGGTTACTTAGTTGCCAGTGTTCTTCCAAGAGAGATTAGGAAATGTTTGGCTTAGAGACAACCTTTAAAAAGTACTGAGAAATACATTTTGCCAGCTCATTAATATTACTTCTATTTTTAAGACCCACATATTTCCTGATATTCTTAAACTATTTGTAAAGTGTGTTTGTTCTAACATTTCTTTCTCTTTTAAAACAACCCCAGACTCCTTAAGCATTTGCATCTTCAAGACAGATTTCGAGCACTTTCACTCCTGGAGTATATATCTATGATCAAATACAGACTCTAGAGTTTAGAGTTAGAGTTTAGTTAACACAGACTCTAACATGAATCAGAATCAGTTTATGACTCCTATAATTAGAGTGTTGGCCTTAATCATCTAAGAGCTGAAAAATCGATAACTTGCACAGGCTCTGGTACTAAGTCTCCACATTTCTCAACCAGGTCCACAATCCTTCATCTGAAATTCAGAAATCCAAAGGAATCTGGGAAGCAAGACTTTTTAGGAACAAATTTTGTGGCCTAAACTGATGAGAAGCTTTGTAATCCTTATTCTAATAGTCCCATCTCACTAAATGGGATTATTAATATGCTAGATGATGGGGTGCTGCCCCAGCCAGACCCACTAGGACCATTATGTAAATACATATACTCACTTTATGACCTTTCTAAATTTTGAAACACATATGGCACTAGCAATTTGGGATAGAAAACTGTGAACTGTACCCTTCCTTACAATACTAAAGACTTGTACAGAAGTATTGGGGCAGTAGCATATTAAATATTCCATTATTTATATGGGTGGCTAGCTATTCCCATAACACCTTGCTTACCATAGCATACTAATAGTTTGTTTTCAATCTGGTATCTTCTGGATTAGACTGACAGCTCTTCCAGAGAGAAATTATCTTTTAAATAAATGTTTATTGTTTATTTTCTGATTATAGCAAAAATATATGCTCCTTCAAAAAATATGGAAAGTATATAAAAGTTTGATAAAAGCAAAAATCATATATAATCCCACTTCTTAAAGATAACCAGTTACTATTATATTTTATTGTCTTTTTTTTCTATGTATGACTTTAAAATACAACTGGTATTATACTAAACCAGGGTTGTCAAATCTTTTTGTCTCAAACCATTCCCTGGGCCACACTGGAACAAGAAGAATTATCTTGGGCCACACATAAAATACACTAACAATAGCTGATGAGCTAAAAAAAAAAAAAAGGTCACAAAAAATCTCATAATGTTTTAAGAAAGTTTACAAATTTGTGTTAGGCCGCATTCAAAGCCGTCATGGGTTAGACAAGCTTGTACTAAAGCATTATTTCCTTTTTTTCCTAGTTTTATTAATGTAGTTGACATACTAAACTATATAAGTTTAAAGTGTACAGCATATGACTTGATATATATATATATATATATATATATATGTGTGTGTGTGTGTGTGTGTGTGTGTGTGTGTTTGTGTGTGTGTGTGTATACACGTATGTATATATATCTCCACAATAAGTTTAGTTAACATCTATAATGGATGGAAGCATTATTTCAAAAGCATTATTTTTAGTGACTGAAGAGTGTTCCACAGATAAGGACGTACCATGATTTATATAACTGTTTGTTGTAGAGCTTCCTAGTTGTTTCCAATTTTTTAAATAAATAGGGAAACTATTTCTTAAGCAGATGATTAGCCATGGTGCTAAGTACACTTAGTCTGTCAATAAAAAAGTGTTAAATTGATTACAGTTATTTTCATCTACTAAGTTAATTAGATGCTTAGATGGGATCTGAAAGCATGAATTCCACAGCGAGTACATCTAGGTTATGGAAAAGCAGTTTAAGCCTAGGCTGCAACACAGGGATGAGAGTTGCTAACAGTGTGTGGGCTGGGTGCACTGAATTACTTCTAAGATACATTTTGACTGTTACAGTTCAACCTACTGACGGAAGTGTTGAACTATTTGTGATACTTTCCTTCTCCCACTCTTCCGAAGTAGCTGTTTTGTCTCATATTCTGTTTTCTCTTTTATAATAATTGCTTGCAGTTGTTCCTGTGAGAGCAGACATGTGCTCTTTGAATTGACTGTCTGCTTTAAAACAATGTGACAAAGAAATATTATCTTCTTAGATTCCAGGATATGTTAAGATGGGTATAGTCATTTCTGGAAATTCCCAAATCAGATCTTCATGAACTCTTCCAGGAAATGTGATTAGGCCAGCCCACAGGACTCTCCCCCAAGCTGAGCCAAACAGATGGAAGCTGGAAGCACCGTTTTCACCCTAAAGGGATTAAGACAAGACCCAGCAAACAGAACCAGCAATATTTAATTGTCTGGCATTTTGATGATATGCACATGTGCTCCACCTCCAGCATGGCTGTTCCCATGCCCTGTAGAACTAGCACTGCCTGTTTTGGTTTGTGGCCAAACCATACCTTACTTTTAGAGTGTGCGAACATTATCATAATACTCAAAACAAAACAAAACAAAATAAAACTATTAGTGCTGCAAACACTGGTCATGATAATATTAGTATTCAGCTAACTTGTTTGATTCAATTAAGCATTTAATTTCCTTCTGGTGTTTTTTATAAAACAGAAACAAGAGGGAAAAAAAATAATCTCAGGTTATTGATTACTTTGTTTTTCACTTACCTCTTGAGGTGTAGAAAACCATGTATCTTTTAAAAGCAAAGTGCAAATTAAAGTAAAATAAAAATTATTTGTAAACTTTCAAAAGGCTATGAAAATGTAATTCCTCTCAAAGGTTGTATTCATTTCGCCATATTCTTTAGAATAACTATTATTATAAAGTAATTTAAATTATATAGAGTACAATATTATAGACTGATAGAAGGTCCTAAGAACTATTCCCCTAAATGTTAACAGCCTACTCCTCATCAATTGACATTCATCAGTTTTGCCTGATCTCCATCTTACCAATCAATCTGTAGATTCTATTAAATTTTGAAAACAAAATGTATGTTAATAAATACTGACTTTATAATCATTCAAAGTGTGTTTACATTTTGGGGGGATACCCTGTATATACTGTATTTCCTATACATACATACATACATAACTATGAAAAAGTTTAATTATAAATTAGGCACAATAAGAGATTAACTACAATAACTAATAATAAAATAGAACAATTACAACAATATACTATAATAAAAGTTATGCGACTGTGGTCTCTCTTACTGATAACTGATCTGATAGCTGAGACAGCAGCTGAGTGACTAATGGGCACAGAACATACAGTGTGGATACGCTGGACAATGGGATGATTCATGTCCCAGGCAGGACAGAGCAAGAAATATGCAAGATTTCACCACACTACTTAGAATAATGCACAATTTAAAACTTATGAATTGTTTATTTTTGGAGTTTTCCATTTAATTATTTTTTGGACTGTTGCTGAACTTGTGTAACTGAAAGCAAAACCATGGATAGGAAATGGGGACTACTGTATAATATTCTTACTCCCTTATCCCCTAAAATAATGTATCAATCCCAAGCATTCCCACAGGAAAAAACAAATTTTTCTTTCCAAGACAATCTTCTTGCTTTTTTTCCTTTCTATATTTTTAAAAAAGTCTTTCTTTAAAGGCCTTTCTAATTGTTTTCCACTTTTAAGTTGGCAGATGGCATAATTAATTTTTAAAATTGTAATACATTAAAATCATTTTAAGAACTAAACAGAGAACTGAAGCCTATATACTAGGGTATAAAAGCATAAAATATTAATATCTTAGACCACTAAATTATATAATGGATAATCTGTGCAGCAATTTATATTAATGCATATACTGATCTGCTGAGGTGTTTAAATAAATTCTGGAAAATTTATTAAGCAGCTATTTCTGTGACCTGTATGAACACAAATCACCATTTTCCTCTAACTTTCACAGAAAAATTGAAATATATATAATAGAGATATTAGTGTGAATCATATACTATTTTAAAAGAGATAATTGGCATGAGTTAGTCTTGATTTACATTTAAACTACACTCTTACTTGTAAGACCAAAAAGATGTGTTATATTTTCTGCAGGTAATGTTTTCTTTGGATGATTTTTTTTTATGCTGATTTCTGTGAATCTGGATAACACTCACGTAAGACATCATTAGATTTGTAAGGAATGCTCTTCTGGTGGAAGAGGACTGAAGGCAGGTCCCACATCATTGGGTAAGTGTGTTCAGCGGAGCCCTTACCTTATATCAGGCTCTGGAGCTGGGTGCTGACCCTCAGTTTCTTCACTTTTAAAATAAGGTTAACAATGTCACCCACATTCCAGCTGCAGCACATGGATTTTTCTCTTATTTCCTTAAAAGATTAAGCTCCCTCTCATCTTTTACTTTTGCTTATATGTTCACCTAGTTTAGAATGTTCTCTCCAATTTTAGTTAATATCTACCCATCCTTTAAGATGCAGCTCAAAAGTCGCCTCCTCAGGGAAGCCTTCCTTGCTCCCCCAGATAGATGGAATTTCTAATATTATACATGCTTAATATACTCAGTCCTTTTCCTTCATATCACTTAGTTTATAAGTATTTAAGTATATAATTGTTTTCTTATTATCTGTCTTTCCTGCTAAATCATACTAGTGGCTAGCACTAGTCGGTAAATAATGCTAGTTGTGAAAATAAATTTGTGTGTATGGACCCTGATTTTAATTCAGAAAAGGTTAGAAAAACCTCAGGAAATGGAAGGCAACATCTCTGAAGAAGTTATATAAATATGAACTATACTATAAAAATAATAGAACTTGAAGAATAAGAAAAGTATGGCTGATCAATGATGGGCATACTTTCATCAAGTGTTGTCTATTTCCTCTTTGAATCTGGACAGGCCTGTGACTGCTTTGATTAATACAGATGATGGAAAGGATGCCATGCTATTAATAGTTCCATGTGTAGCCCATAAATGTCTTGGCAGCTTCCACTTCTCACCTCTAGGAAATCAGTCACCAATTGATAAGTAAGATTGCTCTGAGACTACCATATTGTGAGAAGTTCAAACCACATGCAAAGGCCCTGGAGGAAGAGACTCTTATGGCGAGGGAGGACAGGGGACACTGAAGCATAGTAGATGTGAGTGAAAGAGCCATCTTGCAAGTGAATCCTCCAGTTCCAGCTGCCCCAACCAAGTCCATGTAGATCAGAGATGAATTGTCTACACAAGCTTTTTCCAAATTCCTGATCCACACATGATTGGCAAAATAAAATGAGTGTTTTAAGCCACTAAGTTTTGGGGTAGTTTGTTATGTAGCAGTAGATAACTAGAATCAATAGTGAGAAAAGTAAATTCATGATGATTGTAGAAGATATCTAAGACATCAGAATAGATAAACACTGTGCCTGCTTAATTTTGTGAACACATAAAATTACCACTAAATTAAAAAACAATCAACATGGAGAACCATCTGAAATCTAGCTGAACAGAAGATTTACAACTAAGGATATAAAAAAGAAGCCACATAGAGACTGGTAGGAGAGGTGGCGAGGCAAAATGGGCTAGACCCAAACTTCCGTGTGATGGTTGAGAATCAGGAGGGGATATCTCAGCTGCAAAGGTTATCCCTGGAAGAGCAAGGAACTCCAGACCCACACCCAGGCCCCCAGCCCAGAGTACTGGTACTGGGAAAAGGAAGCTGACAACATCTGGCTATGAAAAACAATGGGGATTTCAACCATCTGGGTGGGATGGAAGGCTGCAGAAAACCCAGACATCTTCTTAACGTGCCTGCACACAGACTCAGTCATTTGTGGGTACTCACCCTGGGACCCAGCAGAGGGATGGTGACTCAGAAGGCATTGGAGGCACACAGTTGTAAGGGAGGGGCAGAATACTAAACGCAACAAGAGAAAAGCACGTACTTACTTGTAGAGGAGCTCCCATAAGACTATCGATTGATTTCTCAACAAAAACTTTGCAGGCCAGAAAGGAGTAGCAGAAAACATTCAATGTGATGAAAAGCAAGAACCTACAACCAAGATTACTCTACCTAACAAGGCTATCATTCAAAATTGAAGGACAGATAAAGAGCTTCTCTGTCAAGAAAAAGTAAAGGAGTTTATCACCACCAAACCAGTATTACAAGGAATGTTAGAGGGATTGATTTAAGATGAGGGCAGGGGCGAGCAAAATTATGAACAATAAAATGCCAATAGGTCCTCATCAACAATTACCTTCAATTTAAATGGATTAAAAGCTCTGATCAAAAGTCATGAAAGGTATTGCACCAAATAGAGTGTCAAACAGAGGAAAACAGAGGCTAGTTAACTTTGTCTGTAGGTGAAATCCCAAGAAGAAAATTAACAAGTGGAACAGGAACAAATTTACAGATATAGAAAACATTTGGTTTGTTGACTGATGGGAGGACAGTTGGGCGAGAGGGTGAAATAAGGGGAAAAGATTGGGAAGTTCAGTTTGGTGGTTGCAAAGTAATAGTTATGGAGATGTAGGGTATAACATGGGAATATAGTCAATAATGTTGCTATAACTATGGGTGGCATCAGATGGGTACTAGATTTGTGGGGGTGATGGGAGGAGGGTAAAAGGGGTGGATGAACAAGGAAAAGAAATCAAGAAGTACAAATTCATAGTTACAAAATAGTCACAGGGATGTAAAAAGCGCAGTGTAAGGCATACATAGTCAATAACATTGTAATAACTATAAAGCATATGGTGTCAGAAGGAACCAGATATATTGGAATAAGGATTTTGTAAGTTATATAAATGCCTCATCACTATGCTATACACCTGAAACCAATATAATATTGTGTCAAATGTAACTGAAAAATAAAAATAAATGAGAAAAAAAGGCACAAATTGGTAGTTATAAAACACTCATGGGATATAAAGTATAGGGAATAATATGGTAATAACTATGTATAGTACCAGGTGAATACTAGACAAGCCAGGTGAATACTAGACAAATGTCTAACAACTATGCTCTACACCTAAAATTAATGTAAATAATATTGATTGTAAAAAAAACAAGTGGTACATAAAAACACAATAAAATATTACTCAGCCAAAAATAAAATAAAATAAAATTTTGCCACCTGCAACAACCTGGTTTGACCTAGAAGGTATCATGCTAAGTGTATGAAGTCAGACAGAGAAAGGCAAATGTATATGATTCCACTTATATGTGGAGTCTAAAGAACAAAATAAACCAACAAAAAAACCAGAAACAGACTCAT
Source organism: Lyroderma lyra (assembly GCA_004026885.1). Lineage (NCBI taxonomy): Eukaryota > Metazoa > Chordata > Mammalia > Chiroptera > Megadermatidae > Lyroderma > Lyroderma lyra. Next base: position 51,170 of record PVJL010005957.1, on the reverse strand, counting down.
AGATACAAAGAACATTTGCATGGTTGCCAGGTTTGAGAGGAAGGTTGGAGGGGTGGGTGAAAAACAAGAGGTTAAGAAGTACAAATTCATAGTTACAAAATAGCTGTGGAGGTGTAAAGTACAGCGTGTCAATATGTATGGTGTCAGGAGGGTACCAGATTTATAGGGATGATGACTTCGTAAGTTATATATATGTCTCATCACTACCTTGTACACCTCAAACTAATATACTATTGTATGTCAAATGTAATTAGAAAATAAGAAAATTGTAAAAAAAGAAAAGTAAATTCAGGATGAGAAGGAGTGCAGGAAAGATAATTCAGAGGAGAAAATAGGTGAAGGGTAAAATATAGAAATATATAACAACCACCTCGGGGGTAAAGAGTCCAGGTAATAGGGATGGTGAAGCTTTTTTTATTATTATTATTTTTTATTTTTTATAAAACCACTAGAAGCTTTCAAACTCCCTATTTATGCATGATCCAAACCCTAATTAGTAGGATCTCTATTATAACTTGATAATGGTGTTGGCAGAAAAAAAATGTGAAGAAATAATCTGACATGATGTTTTACATGACCTGTATTTCCAAGGGTTGTGCTTGTATGTTGTGGAGCAAATGGAACCTAAGCTAGTTAAAATTCTCACCAATATTCCATATAAGAATGTGGGATTTGACCCTAGAATGGGTAAATAGAGCTTTACCCAACCATGAATGCAACAATTATTGAAAGCCAATTATTGTTGGGCTTAGCATATTTTCTCCTCCTCCTTGTTTTTTATCATCATCATCATCATCATCATCATCATTATCATTGTCATCGTTATCATCACAGAAGCTGAGAACATTTGTTGAGTGTTAACTCTATATGCTGCAAAACTTTACATGGATCATCTTATTAATTTTTATAGTACCATAATGTTGGTGTCATCTTCATTTTACAAATGAAAAATACCAGAGCCCTGTGGATAGAATTGGTTGACCTGCATTGCACAGGAGTAAGTGGTGGAGCCAGGATTTGAACAAAGGGACATCTGAATACTGACTGTCTTACCCAGTGGGAAGGGTAAGAAGAATGTATTTCCTATTTTGTTTAAGTTAATTTTATTTAATCCTCTTAATATTCAAGATTGGTATCACTATTTCTGTTTTACATTTGAGGACCTGAGGCTCAGGAAGTTTAAGCAACTTGTGCACAATCACAAAGCTGTCACAGAGCCAGGATTCAAACCCAGACTGTGAACTTTCTACTGCTTCAGAGCAATTAACAGGCATCTGAAACAATAGAATCATAGACTCTGGGAGCTGCGAGGGGGCCTGGTATAATCCTCTTATTTTATTACAACTGAAGTTCATTCTTATAAAGGTGGGCAGATGAGAGTGAATGCTATCCATTACTTTAATTAAGCCATTCTCTAAACACCTGAATTGAGGATTCAGTGATAAAAAACTGTGTCTACCTGCCAAGAGCTCCTGTGACTAGCAAGAACTACAACACAGTGTGATAGGAGTGAAAACAGGGATACAGCCTGGGGTAAGGGGAAAGGCTTCCTGGAAGGGGTGATGCCTTCACTGAGTCTTAAAGGAGGGTTAGGAATTACCCAAGCGGGATGAGTCAAGCACATTCCGGGTGATACGTAGAACACTGTGTGCAGAGGCCCATGTAAGAGAAAGGGTGGGGAAGTGAGTAGAATGAGGATGGTGAGGGAGTCTTGTGGGCCCTGGGAAGACATACGGACTTCATTCTGAGAGCCCTGGGAACCACTGGAGAAGATAGGCAAGAGATTGGCAGTTTAGAAAAATCCCTCTGGAAGGGAGAGTTGCTGCAACAATGCAGAGATCCCTTGTATATCCCAGACTAGGTGGTGGCAGAGTGTGTGGGGAGACATGGAGGGATTTGAGCCATTTTAAGATGAATCTGTCAGAACATAAGGATTAATTAAATGTGGAAGGAAAGGAGACAGTGAAACTAAGGGTAACACTCAGATTTCTGGCTTGAGCAATTCACTGCGTGAATGGTAGAGAGAATGAAAGGGGAGGAGTAATTCTGGGCAGAACACAATGAATTCAGCTTTGGGCATGTGGGCTTTGGAGTTCCTGTGGGATAGCCGAACAGAGATGTCTTCTGGGCAGTTCTGAAGCTCAGAAGGGAGCATAGGACTAGAAATGAAGGTTTGGGCATTGTTGGCATTAAGGTGGTATTTGAAGTCATGTGGGTGATTAGTGCACCCATAAGCGAGAGTATGTACTGCTGAAGGAAAAGAGAGTGAGGCCAGGGAACTCTGGGAAATGCCAACATGTAATAGTAATGGAACAGAAAGAGCAGGGGGAGGTAAAGAAGGAGAAGAAGAAGAGGAAGAACAAGGATGGGAAGGAGACGGAGAGAAAGGAGAAGAGGGAGGAGGAGGAGAAAAGAAGGCTGGAGAGAGCAGTGTCACTGACGCAAAAGAGGAAGGCATGAAGGAGGATTCCTGTGTATTCTACTGCTATGTTAAAACAGTTGTGGGTTGATACCGTAAGAGTGAGCATGACGATTTGCTGGTATTTATTGCAAAACTGACCTTTCATAGTTTTTCATAAGAAAATGAAGCAACTTCATTTCATAAGGACAGGAAGGGAGCTTATGAGAACCCGAGAGAGAGAGAGAAAGAGAAAGAGAAAGAGAGAACATGCATACATCCAACATCCATATACATATATATAACAATTTCAATTGTAAATAAATGTTTTTCTTTTCTTCAATATTTAGATTGCCTAAATTTTGGAAGGACTTTCCCCTTTATCTATTACTTCCCCCACAAGCATACATTTGGGTAAGAAATAATCATTAAAAATACTTCTAGAAAGATAATGTTGCAAAACTTCTGAAAAACTAAAAAAGTAATTATAAAAGTACAGGGTCACACTAACTTCTGCAAATCATCATAATACATCACGAACTTGGTGTTCAAACTCAATACACTTAAACAGTACTTTGTACTTTTCGGTATACTTTGATTATCTCATTAGCCCCTAATGTGTTGTAATGAAATAGATGACTCTGGCATCAATGGGTTATTACCTAGCTAAGAGAAAGTAATAAGCAGCGTAAGAGAGGAATATGGAAAGTTATGAAAATTCAAAAAAAGAAAATGTTACTTATGTAGGAGAGGGTGAGGAGAAAAGAAGGCTGACTTTTGAAGAGTCAAAGTACTTACTGACCATTACTGGGGTAGGCACTTCATGGGTTATCTCATTGGAAGAAGTTGGATACATTGACTAGTAGATGGGCATTTTACACAGAGGTAATGAAAACTTTGGTATGCATCATAGTGTCTGGCACCAAGAACACAATAGCTATTAATATTAGTAATTATCATTAATTGAATACTTCTCGGTGCCAGATGTAATGCCAAGGCCTTTTGTACTACTGTCACCATTTCAGCCTCAAAAGAACTCGGAGAACACAGTATTGTAACTCTTACTTTACATATAAATTCAAGTGATTCTCCCAAGTAAAGCCCCTGGTGAAAAGCAGATGTCATACTCAGCTAAGAATTTTGAAGATAATGTTTCATAAACATGTTTTAGAGGTGTGGGCAGAATAAAAAAAAAACCCAAGAGATGTTGAGTCACCCAGGGACTAGCAAAAATGGCAAGCCTTTACTACTCCTAGATGTGCATGTTTCAGGGAATATTGCTAAGCAGTTCAGCTCAAGTGTAGTAAATTGGCCACTTCTTCCAGAGCATGGATGTTAGGAATTCTAACTTAGCTGATTTCCTTGACATTTTTATATCAAACATGTACTTGATGGTTGTTACGTCAGATCTGTCAATCCCTTCTGCAGCCACTCTGGTCAACATTCTTAATGCCAGAATTCGCAATGCTAGGAAACTTTGAAAAGCTGGAGTTGATGGTCCCAAGCAGGCACAACCTCCATATGCATTGAATACTGCCAATGCTCGGTCTGAAAATGCTGAATTGCCTTTTTTTTTCCATATCTGCTTTTAAATTTTCATAATGTCATGTGCTTAAAAATGGGTTTATGTGTTGCTTATTTCCATGTAGGTAGTCACATGGGATTATCAGAACCTATATGGGAGATCGAATCACCAAACAAAAGCCACCACACAGCAGTTGTGGTTATAGATGGGTGCAGCTGTTGCTAGAAAAATGTAAACACAGGAAGGGAGTGAGAGAAATAAATATGTTGACCTCTCTCTCCTCTTGCCCTCTAATCTCTTATAAGTGTCTCTTATTGGCCAAAGCCAACAATGATAGGATCCCAGGTGGTATAATCCACAAAAGTGAGTCCTCCAGGGCTTACAGCAAGTCAGGAAATGGTGGAACATGGGTCTAGGGCAAACCAAGGTTAAACGACTAGAATGCAGGAGAGCCAGGAGTCAAGGTCAGGTTCATCATGCTTTATTCACTGCTTTTATGTATTCTTCTATCATACACATTATAAGTGCTTGGTAAATATTGGCTTAATAAATGAATCCTCAAATGAAAGTTGAAGAAACCAAGGTTAGAAGGCTACATATCTTGACTTTAGGAACCAGCACCCTGGCTATCCTGGAACCATCTCCTAGTCTATAAGCCACTGCTTGCCCATTTGACCAAACAGCTCTCATTCCTTGGATGTCAAACAAGTTCTGCAACAATTGGTTTCTGCCACTGTAAAGGTTTTTGTGTCAAATTTAATGATTCTCATGTAGAAACACCCAGGCCTTAGTGAGAGATTGCCAACTCATGATGCTTACTTGATGAAGTATTTCTAGCACTTGGGATGGAAGAGAATACCCTTGAGCCCTCATTCTATTTTAGAATTCCAACCTCTACCCCCAAACATCCATCTTCAATAAAAGTAAATCTTGTATTTGCTAAAGAAAGAATAAGAAAGGAATAAAGCAGAATATACGTTTAAATCCTGAAATAATTGCTATCTAAAATTGACTTCAAATGCAGGTACCAGCAATATTATCAATGAAAAAGAAAAACTGCCTTTCTATCAATCAATGTTCAGTCAGGAGAATAGAAACAGCATAAACAGCATCTCTATATTTCAAATAGAGGAAATTTAAACTGGGAATTGGTTATAAAGATCTTAAAATGGATGAGTGAAAGGAGCCATTTGACCATAAGCCTTATATCATTCACAATTATATTCCTAGTGCCTAGCACAGTATTGGCATGTAGCAAGGATTTAATAGAAATGTACTCAATCTATGATTAAATTTGTGAGATTTGGTCTGTCAGCCTAAGAAGACCATGGGTTCTGTTGGAAAACATTAGGATAACGATGGGACTCTGATCATTTAGTGGATGTGGATATGTGTTTTGGCCTTTGGTAAGAAATAATGTACAAAGCCTTCTGTTCAAATCTGTCCATGGATAGCACTTACTGAGCACCTACTAGGTGCTAGCTACTATTTTAAGCACTTTGCATTATTGACTTGGCCTTCATAATAGCCCTGTGATAATGGGTTCAGTATAGAAGAAGCTGAAACTGAGGCAAAGAGCTTTTAAGTAACATGTCTAAGATCATACAATAAGAAAATAGCAGAGCCAAGCTTCTACCCACAAAGTCTGGCTCCAGAAGCTACTCTCGGTCTCCATACCACATGTCTCTCTATAGCTCAAGTGATGAAAGCTTAGCCCACCTCTCTACCTTTATTTCCCACTTTCCCCATTGTATTCTGGGGAAGAAGCCAACTAGCTATTCCCCAAACTGGTTTCATCTTCTTTCTGGGCCCACAGAGGCTATATTTTTGAGACCTTCTTTGTGGTTATTGTAGCTGTGTGACTGAGTTCTAGCCAAAGGAATGTGAGCAGAGGTGATGTGCATCACTTCTTGGCCTGGCTCGTTAATTCTCCTCACACATGGTGCTGTATGTTCTTTCAGCTTGAGGAAAGTAAGCATGGTGAACTTGATGCCAAATTTTGAAGACTTGGAGCCACAAAATGGAAGAAGATTGGATCCATGAATCTTGCTTGGAAAAGAGTCAGGAACATCTGTGTTAGACTTCAAATGAGCAAGACATACACTTATCAATTTTCCACCATTACATGTGTTGGGGTTGGTTTGTTACTGCAGTTAGCATTATCTTAAATAATACATATGTAAATTGAGCTGATCTATGTACTGTTCTATGAACATGTGTCCAGCTTTTGCAGATACTTTTCATTAGAATTCTCAATTACTCACATCCTAAAAATTATTCAAGGCCTAAACCAAGTCCAACTGCCTTTAAGCAGCCTTTTTCCATTCCCATCAGCCACAGGGATTTCTCTCTTTCTCAACTTCGGTAGCATTTTGTTGTCTCTACCTCTGTGCTCTTATCATAGCTCCAATTTGGATATCTTGTTTTTCCAATGAGACTGTAAGCCCCTCAAGGTCAAGGATTATGTTTTTATGCTTTTGTGTGACTGAAGTACAAACATGATGTTGTGCCGTGGGAGTTTTCAATAAATATTTGTGGGGGGAAATGAATTTTTAAATGTATTAGGCTTAATAAAGTGCATTTCCCTAAAATAAGTTCTTCATTGTCCAAGCAGGAAGACACGTAAATTATAATTTACTGCAGTTGGTGTTTTCATTATTCTTTTCACCAATATATCCATTCTAACACTTTCTGACAACTAGAGGAGACAGAATGCACACTTATCAAATTTCATATGACACAAAACAAAAAGTAATAAAGAATTCACTAGATGTCAAAATCAAAATTTGGTAAGTTGGAATGAAGCTGATAACAATTAATAGGGACAAGTACAAAATTAGACTTTAAAAAACCAGCAGCTCAATTTAATATGGCTAGCATCAATTTATAGGAAAAACACTTTCAGGTTTTAATTGACTGCAAAGGTGACGGGAGCCCAGAGTGGTACACAGGACTCTGTTCATAGTTAGGCTCAAGGCACTGGATATCAGACAAAGAATTCTGGCACTAATAAGGCATGGGCATGAATTAAAGTTACTAGGGAGAGGCCAAGCGCAGGCCGATGGAGCCTCAATTTTGGGTAAAGGAGTGAACAAAGTCCCATATTTTAACCTGGGCAAGTTCAGCACATGGGTCATGTTGCATTGCTGGGAATTCACTGTCCGAACATCCCATTCAGTCATTTCTGACAGTAAGCTGGGGCCAAGAGGGCATCCTGGGTACCCTTAGAATTTTGCCTCAGAAGTAGAACCTAGTAGGTCTTAACAGTTTGTTATTTACTTTGGTTCCTCAGTGTCAGAGCCAGAGCTGTCCTTCACTTAAGAGCCTTCCTCATTTTTAAAGATGAGAAATGTCCCATCATATGGGTAAACTCAAGTTTTACCCTTGGAACAAAGGAGGCAAGGTAGATCGCATCTTCTCTGAGCTTAATTGGGACAACTCTTCTATGATTCTCAGACAGATTGGTTCCTGGCAACCTTTATTTCCTAAATACTGGAGTCAGAGTTCTGGCAAGAAAGTTATGACCTGGGCTTTGGAACTAGACCACCAAAAAAAGAAAATACAATATTAATCAGTGTTAACAGAAGTCCAGCATCTGGAACTGAATTTGGTTTTTTCTGGATACCATAATTTAACAGGGATACAGGGAAACTGGTGTCTAACAAAAGGAAGATGACCAGAATGTTAAAGGGACTTAGAAATCAAATCACTAGTTACTTTTTGGTGATTCAGGCTCAAGACCTGGAAGAGGTCAGGATGAGTGGGAGTGTAGTATCAGGCAGAACAGGTATCAAAACTGTCTTCAGATATGTGAATGCTATCTTGAGAAAGAATAGTAGCATGTTAGGTAATGCCCAGAGTCAGAACTGAGACCAGTGGGATTTAAGTCCAAAATGAAGTTTTTAACATACAGCTCCTCAGAAGTGGAATATACTTTGTGAGTTTTGAAATGTTCAAGTAAAGATCCAACGTCTGTCATAGATGTTTTAGCTGGAATTCAAGAACATTTCATAGCAAGTTAGATGACACGGTTTCTAAGGTCCCATTCGAATCTAGTGTTCTGTGATCTAATCTATCTTTAAATTAGAAATGTACTGCAGAATGTGAGGAAAGAGGAAAGATTATTACCTGAGATTATTTTGGCGTTATAACCTGTTTTTTAAAGTGGATATTCCCTTCATAAAAAGCACAAGGACCATTGAGGAGGGAAAGGTACTCGCTGCCTGAGGGGTATGGGGAAAGAAATACTCAATGGGAATTCCACGGAGGCTGTATAGACTGAGGGGGAAGACCAGGGAGCAGGTTGGAAATCCTCTTTCTTAATGACACGGTCCACACCACATGTCTGTTGTGGCCAAAGCACATTTGGTCTGCCTCTGTGGGCCCTGGGGACAAACACGGCAGGATCACATTGTTCGTGAAGGCTGATGGTCCTCGAAATACTGTGAGTTTCTTATGTCTCCACTTTTTCTTTTTCTGTGTGTTTCTTGCACCCTTCCTCTTTCTCAAAGATGGAAAGAAAAACAATCTTTTTATCATCTTGAGTCTCATGGGAGGCGAGTGGTCATTTGCAAAGAAAGTCAAGGTACTGTGGACTTGGGAGAGATTCTCACGCTAAGTAAGAACCTGGAGGTGGAAAATAGGGAGCGAGGTCAGAAGAACCATCCTGTGCCTCCTGACCACAAAGTCCTCCAGTCGCTCTGTCCAGACCCCTGCCGCTGTCCAAGTTTTCCTTAGAGTCGATGCGAGGTTCGCACCTGCGGCGGAATCCAGGTAATGTCAGGTCCGGCGGCTGTTCGCTGGGGTCCCCCCACCTGCGCCCACCTCTCGCGCTCACGCGTCCACGGTCGCCTCCGCTAGCCCCACTTTGCCGGTGGTACTCTGCAATCCAACTCCCGCCTCGGCTTTGGCAAAACCCGGGAGCGCCGGGATAGGCGCGCGGGCTGCGCGCGGGCCGGCACCCGAGGCTCTGGGCATGCTCAGTCGCGCGGGCAGGGCTCCGGGCGCGAGCCGGCTCCTTCTGCATCACATTTACCGGCTGCCAAGGCGAGCCGCCGGGCGCTCGCAGGCTAGGCGCGCGCTGCTCGCGGGAGGTCCCGCTGCTGTGCCCCGCCGTGCGTCCCCCGCCGTTGCCTCGCCGCCGCCCGGCGTCATGGCCGCACTCGGCCACCCCGCCACCTTCGGCCGGGCCACGCACGCTGTGGTCCGGGCGCTGCCCGAGTCCTTCACCCACCACGCGCTGAGGCGCGCCAAGGGCGACGAGGTGGATTTCGCTCGCGCCGAGCGCCAGCACCAGCTCTACGTGGACGTGCTGGGCAGTAAGCTGGGGCTGCAGGTGGTGACGCTGCCGGCTGACGAGAGCCTTCCAGACTGCATGTTCGTGGAGGACGTGGCCGTGGTGTGCGAGGAGACGGCCCTCATCACCCGACCTGGGGCGCCGAGCCGGAGGAAGGAGGTAACCGCCCGCCCGGCGACGCGAGGGGCGCGGCCGGGGACGGGCTCCGGGCCCTCCCCGGCCGCCCGCGCTCGAGTTGCCCGGGGAATTGCAGAATTGGAACCCTGGCTAGTTCAAAACTTCCCATTTTGGGGGAGAGGGTGTGTATACGCGAGTCAGAGGGAGAGAAGTTCATTGTTCACGCCTCCCGACTGTCGGCGCAGCTTGGGTGCCTTCGAGACAGCCCGATGGAGTGTGATTGTGCGGACTCAGGCAGGTGGGTGGGGTGGGGAATCCAGCTCACGAGCATTTTTCTTTGTACAGATTAAAAAGCAGCAAAGATAATGAAACTCGGAGGGTTGCCCAGGGTCAGGGAGAAGGGCCGCTTCAGGGCGGCGGGTGGAGGTTGGGCGAGGACTCCAGGGGGCAGTGCAGGTTGGTGACACGGACGCCCCCAGGTCCTGCCTGGAGCTGAGTGAGAGCAGAGAGGACCAGGTGAAATAACGGGGTGTCGGTGCCTACAGACCTAGGGTATCCCAAGTTACTTTTCAGTGGGGACGAGTGCGTCAGCAGAAAGGGCCTGGGAAGTGAATGAATGCAAGGGGCGTGGTGTGTTGGTGACCTGGGGTCAATGTGCGCATGAAATAGGCAAGATTTGAAAAGCTGTCGTGTGTGTGTGTGTGTGTGTGTGTGTGTGTAATAATTGTTTCACAAATTTCATAATTTTTATTCACAATATTTTAAAACATAACAGCTTTTTGTTTTGCAAGGGTCAGTGACTACTTTAAAACGTCGCACCTTGTGAAAATGGCTGTGACTGCTTTAACCACGTAGGTTAGTGGGGAGAAACAAATAGAATGAGATTGAATTTTAAAATGCTATCTGGCCTGGGATTCTTCTCATTGCCCTCTGAGAGCCCAGGTTCAAGACTCTGCATTGCAATTGGCATCAAGCAGCATTGCAAGAAGCTGGTGATATTTTTCATAGCTGGAGGGTTAGATTTTTTTTCTACTTTGTCTTTATTCAGTTCATATTGCAGATTCCTCATAGAGCTTATTCTACAAATGCTTCACTACTTGGTTGATAGAACCTTACAGTGTCTGAGAGAATAAGCTTATTTATTTCTCAGTGAGATAATTCGCTTTTTTTTCACACTACCTTACCAGAAAACCAAGAGAGTAACAGGTCTCTTTCTCTTTGCTCTTTTATCTACTTTGCCACATCTCTCCTGTGTCTGTGAGGTGACCCACTCTAATTTAAACAGATAAGCATGGAACCCCATATGAATACTTTCTAATTGTCCTAGGCCATATGGCTGAGCTGCAGTTTATATTTAAAAGATTTAAACAGATTTCAAAACCCTTTCAAAATGGTACTTACTTGATGAAGGTAGTTCAATTTCCTGTTAAGAGGATGTCACATACTTAATTATCCATTTCATTTCATTCCTATTATAAAACCTTTCAGGTTTTGGCCTTCCTAATACTAACGTGGGCGGTGATCTTTCTTCTCTGTCAGATTTTGAGGCATACATTTTAAATTGGCCTCACTCCTATCAGCCTGGTGGTCCACTGCCAGAGGCCACATAGTGGATAAGAACATCAGGCTAGATTTCATTCTATGGCCTTGAGGAGTGTCTCTTGCCTCAGTTTTCTCACCTGTAAAGTAGACATAATAATACCTATTTCACAGAGTTGTTGTAATGAATTATTAATCCACCTGAAATTTATAGGACAGGACATTTTGTGAATGTTAGTTGCTATTATTCACTTAACAAAGAGTCATGGAAGATTTATTCCTTCTTGAGCAGTGAAAACTCTGCTGTATACTGATGAGGTTACAGTGACATTTCGCTTTCCCAGGCTTAGGTTCTTCACACCTTAAATTCCATCCTCATCTGCTATGTAGCACTGCCTCCCAGCTTGAGTTTCCTGCTGCTGTGTGGTTTCTCTCCAAAACACCTTTGCTGTTGCATATGACCTGGATCACCAGAGTAACAGACTTTTCAGGTAGAGGAAAACAGGAAGTCGTGTTGAATGGGCTTCTCCTGGAAAGCAGGCCATGCAGAATAACTCTCTTTGAAGTCTCTCAGATTACCAGTTCACTGCCCTCATTGATGTGAATAAATTCTTGTTGAGTGAATGAATGAATTAGTGGAATGGTAAACTAATACAAGCTGAAAATAATTACTTTAAGGCCCTTGTTGGAGAATACACACACACACACACATTTCATGTGACACCTGCCTCCCTGATTGTGGAATTCCACAACAGCCAAGGCATTATTTTGAAATTGTATCACTGACCCCCTTACTTCCTGTCTCCTCGCTCTCCATTCTGTTCTCCACACTGTGGCCAAACTGGTCTTCCTAAAACTCAAATCTTCTTCTGTCTTTCCTAGGATTAAAATTCTTGAAGAACCTCTAATGAGCTTGATAAACCCATTGAACTTAGCTCTGCATGCCTTTCCCGCTTCACCTGACCCCTACTCCAGGAGCCTCAAGCTCACCGTGCTGTTACTTCTCTGGATGTGCATTTCTCCTTTACCTGGGACACTTTCTCCTCTCTCCTGTTTTACCTGGTTGTACTCGTGCTTCAGTCTCAGCTTACTGTTACTATTAATAATATTAGCTAATCTTTATTGGGTGCTTGCCATTTGCCAGACATTGTACTAGATTTATGACATGCATTTCAATGAATGATCACATCAACTCTTTGAGCTCAATACTATCATTATTTCTATTTTAAATTTGATGAAACTGAGGCTTAGAGAGATTACACAAATTAGCCAATGTTATAGATTGGAACCAGTGAAACCAGGATTTGAACTCAGGTTTATAGAACTCTAGTCCCAATCTATGTAATATTAGACATCACCTTCCCAAGCAGAGGCTTGGTTCTCCTTTTATGAGTACCTATAACCTAATAATTGCCTGTTTACATTTCTGTATCCCCCACTATTATGAGGGAAGGGATCATGTCTGCATTGTTCAACATTTTATCTTGTTAGTCTTGCAAACAAGAGTCAAGCAGAAAATATTTTATTGAAAATATATGTCCATGATTTAAGGTCAACCTTAGTGTTCCCTCCTAATGACATATTTGTTGCTTTGCAAGCATTCCCAATCAGTAGAGTTCCAAAAGTTTTATTACAAGTATTAGGTGATTTAAACTGGTTTTCTCCCCCTCTTTCCTTCTCTCTCCTGTTGTTGTTGTTGTTTTGTTTGTTTTTACAAAATTCCTGAGAAGTTTCTTCTTACTTAAAACATCATGTTATGTTTAACGATCTTTCTTACTAAACTCAAGAAAGTAAGCCTTGTGTAAAAGCGCCGAGTTTCCCACAGTGGGACCTCCACAGATTAATAACACACAGGCCCTGTCTGCAGGAAGGTTAAATTTTTTGTGAAAAAAAACTGTATTTACAGAAAGTCAGGAATAAAGATAATTGTCTACTAACTCTGTGTCTCCAGGAATATGAATATTTTAATATTTTATTACTTTAAAAACATATATTAGCCTTGATAACCCAATTATATTTCAAATAAATTCAACTTAATTTTTAGACAAAAACAGTCAACTTCTAAATGTCAAAGCCCTATAAACAAATATCTAACTATGGAAGTAAGACAAGTGACAGTGTGGGAGGATTGGTTTTTTTAAGAAAATAAAATTTTCAGATAGATTATGCATGCCTGCAGTACCAAATTCAGAAAGCACGAGAGGATACGCATTGAAAGTCAGTTTCTCCCACCCTACTCCACTACCTGACTACATAGTTCCCTTCTATAAAGGTGACTACCAATACCACTTTCTTCAGTTTCCTTCTAGAAGGTTTTTAGTACCTAATAAATGATTACAACAAAACTCACTCAAGCAAAATTGTGAATATATACTCTGCCCTTTCATTATTCTTTCAGAGTTTTTTTATCCTTTCCCAGGTACCAGGTTTTATACTATCAGTATGTGGGATATTTCATCTAGGAGAAAAATCACGCAAATTCATTCTCACAAAGTGATAATGGCTTTATTATTCCTTTCCTGGAGAATTTGCATTGTTAGGGACCCCTTTAGGAAAAAAGCAATGTTTAGCACAAGGTAATAAATTCCAAAAGTAGAATTAGACATCAAGGCAGAGACAACAAAGGGCATAAGTTGAAGGGCTCTGTAATATATATTTGAATAGAAATTCCCCTTCCTTGGGGGGCACTTAACCATTCATACCTACATATTTTGGTTTATTCATTGGTTAGGAAAAAGCATAATTATGCTGATCCCAGAGGTAAGGTGAGTATTAAGATCATGTCTAATGACTAGTTAACACGTGCCAAGTTATGTGTGTGTGGGTAAATCCCAAAAGGTGGTGTTATTATAATACTGAGACTCAGGTAATAAAGGTTAAGTAACTTGTTCAAAGTCACATAGTTAATAAATGGCTGAACTGAGGTTTTCATGAAAAGGTCATTTTTGCTTGAAGTGTTCGTTGCCAGTTGTGGTTAATCATAACAGAGCATTAAATCGATAGAGAAGAGCTAACTGAATCCATTTCCTACACACTAACAATAAATAATCTAACTTTGATATTAACTAAGAATTATTTTATTTCCCTCCTCTCGTGAAGGATTGTTTTCATTTTGGTTAAAAATATTAATTCAGTCATTTACATGAAACCCCCAAATTACCTAGGCACAATTTGCACATTATTGTGTCTTACTTACAGCGAATTGGATGATTTCTTTTTTAAATGCACACATTGCCTCAAACTTCTGTTTAACTTCAGATGAGAAAACTGCAGGAAACCATAATTAGAAATTACTTTCTCACCAAGGTAGAAGGTGAACAGGCTGGAGGCTCTTTACATGACAGCAGATTAACGGTTCTTGAGAAATTGTCACCTCCAACTGGTTAGAACAACTGTTCCTTTTCAGGATGTTTCTTTCTCTACTCTTCTATGTGGCCTTGGCAATAAACATTTGAAAACTGATGTGTTTTGGAAACTGGGATGCATCCATTAATGTAATCTATTCCTGAGCAGTTGATCTTGAAAGCCTTGAAAATAAAGAATATGATGAGTAGGGAGTGACTTCTATTAGATACTGTTAGCGAAAATGAGCTTTCTGCAGAGATTCTCAGAATCATTAGAGAATCATTATAAGACTAAGAAGGCAGAGATGGATCCCTTATAATTCAGATATGCTAGAAAATTGCTTTTGCATGTTTTTGAATTCTTAATGATCTCAGATTTCTTCAAAATTAAGTTTTATTATAGTAATGGTAGGTATCCATGCACTGATATAGACCACAACACAGAAAAATCTACTTAAGACTTATGAACCAACAGGTTTACCTTCTACTGCCTTTGCATTATAAATAAATTATTCATGGCCTATTATGAACCTTAACATATAAATTTGGAGATGTATATTTAAAAAGTGAGTGCTGTTTATTATTAATTTTATGGCATTTGCTATTAAAATCTGGAACCATCTCAGAAAGCCTAGTTTTCTAACTGAAGATCTGGACATGTGCTAGAGTTTATTCCCCTAATCAATCCATATCATAATTAAAGACAAAATAACTGAAATCTAATAAAAGTTTTCATTTATATGTTATACAGAACACAGTGCATTGTTCACTCTAAGTAGTCACTAAATATTTATTTACCATATCTAAATCCCTGATGTTCCATCAGAATGCTCCCCTGACCTTTGAAGTTAGCTTTCATTGCTTTGTCTAAACTTATATTAAATTTGTTGGCGTCCTCAGGCTCATTTTATAAACAAGCACATTTCATTCAAATAGACAAGCAGGAGTAATCTCAAACAACAAATTCCATTAAAAAATGTGTGCATGTAAATGTCATTCTAGCTAACTTTGTCATTGTCAAATAATTGAAGCTGAGTGCTGAAGGAGCAGCAGTATCACATGGAAGCGAATACAACACCACACTTCAGACTCCTGTTTCTAAATATCTGGATCATCCAAGCAAGTATAACTGTTACCGGAGGATAGGTCCTGGATCTGGTATCTAGGTTCTTGATGTCTTGAACAAAGAATTGAGCAAGACACAGAAAAGTAATAGTGAAAGAAAGAGCAGTTTATTAGAGAAAAGTAGACTCCAAAGAGATAGGGGTGGACCTGAACGAGTGGCTCAAGTGCCCCAACTAGCAGGGCCATTCTGGCTTTTATCCTCTTCAGTTGAGAAGAGCCACACCCATATGGATGTGTGGCCTTGGATTGGCACCTTTGATTGATAAGAGGTTATTATGTAGTCTTTTCTTAACTATGCATGTACCTTTCCAGAATTCAGTCTGTTATAATGATATTAATGAACTTCTGGGCATATATATGACATTATAATAGTGGTATAATGAGATGAGGTGAAAATAAGGTCATTGTAACTTTTACTGCACATGTGTGATTAACCAGTTTAGACCTGTACACTAATTGTATCTGTTTTGCCCCTGCTTGTGGTGAATTTCTCCTGCTTGTGGTTAATTGTATCCACATACGGGGAGGATCTTGGACAGAGAATGGGCAGATAATGGGCAAAGAAAGAGGTTTGTGGGCTGGTCACAGGGCGTGTCCGGAGATCTAATTCCTACCTCTAGCTGCCTGCCTCATAACCAAAGAATTCAGTACAGCAAAGTATGAAGATAGAAGTACAGATTATTACAGGATTGGTTTAATTTTTGTCTGGCAAATTCAGATGGGCAAAAATGACTTACTTTAGGTTACCAAATTAAAGGAAATACAACTTTTAAGCTGCTTTTGCAGCTCAGTGGGCCTATGGGGTAAGTTGTCAAGTAAATAAACCTTTACTTTCAACAAATATATTTTACCTTGATTTTTTTTTTGTTCTTATTTTGTTTAAGAAATATTAAAGTTTTCTAATTTGCTTATGGCAGTAATTATGAGTACCTACCTCAATTGCATTAAAAATGGCTGTGCTATTGAGGATGAAGGAATAATAGTTGCATCACTCATACATATTTGTGCATTCAGCAACTGTCTACTACTTGCCAGACCCATTGTTTGGTGCTGGGAAGATGTAGATGAATTTGATTCACTGTTGCCCACAAGAACTTCATAGTCCAGCTAAGGAGGCAGATGGGTGGCAGACATTTGCACAAGAGGACAAGTTTTATGACAGACTTCTGTTTGGTGCTATGGAAACTCCAGATGTGTCTGACCCATACCAGGAATTCTCAAACTAAGCAATTTTTGAGCTAGAAGTAACTAGGGGAAGACACATAGGGGCAGTCTTTAGAGACAGAGAGCATTTTGAGGTAGAATGAAGATAACTACAGTTAAGAATTAATTTCATTATGCTGGGAATGATACAGGATTGAAAAAATTCTTCCTGTGCCTTCTCAGATCTCTGAAATTTTAGATCCAAGTTCCCACTTCACCAAGAGAACCACGTCCTTAAATGTATTTACTACTTTGGGTCTAGAAGGATTTGTCCTAGAGGGATTTGGGCCTGGAAGAATTTGGGGTATAGCACACCCCATTTCTAACTTTTCTCCTACTACATGTGTCATAAATGTCTGACACCCTTTCCAGGATTCTTCACCAACACAGTTTGGGAACAGTATAGCCTGCAAATATACTTGTGGTATATTTAGATATTTTGAGCCTGAAAAGAAAACCTGGAATTAATTAATTAATCTTGATGCAGTTACAACATAATAATAGGAAAAAATCCATTTTATTCTCTAAATAATTTTAGTCATAAGGGAACCATCATTCTATGAAGAAAGAATAATGTACCTACAGTTTGGTTCTGGGTCAGATTTTAGACCATTTGTGATATTAACATGTTTTCCAATTCAAGAGTTTTATGTGCAGAAATTTAAATCTAGTTCTTTACTTTGAGGTAATCAAACCATTATTTCTCTTGCTTTTTGGAAGGCGGCTATGCTCACCATTATGCCACACTCTCTTGCTTTTTGGTAGTCTAACTTTATGTATGCCATCTTAGTCTTGCATCAGGGGCCTTGATTTTTCAAACTCTCCTTTTTCTGAAAAAATACAATATTGAGAGACATAGGGGCCCTAATCAAAAAGAGCACTGATTCTTCATTATTCTCAATGTTACTCTGACACTAAACATCTCTAAAGCTTTAGGTTTCCCCTAATCTCTTGACTTTCCCAAGCTACTCCAAATATATAAGAAGTTTAACTCTAAATAGAGCACAGCTTCAAGGGAAGACTTTTTGTACAGTTAACGTGTTTTCCAATTGTTTCTCTCCACCCACTATAGTGAGGTCATAAAATCAATTTAGTGGGTCATGACTAGTTCCTTTTCTTTATTGTAATAGAATCAATAGAAAATGTCAGAGTACGTGGCAACATTGTAGGATTAGTATTGTTTCATGAAACTTTTTTATTTGTATGCATTTGTGTTTCTATGTGTACTAAGTATGTAAAATACGTGTCTTACTCTGGGTCATGGTTTAAAAAAAGTATGAAAACCCACTATATTTCTTTTCAACCAGATTGTACTCCTCAGCCTCTTTATAGAAATTCTAGAGGGCTATGCCTATTGGCCAGTGAGTTGTGGGGACTGGCCAAAATCTCAAATGTTTCTCTTTGCGTATCAGGTCACACTTGATTTCCGTTTGCCTAGGTTGACTCCTTACAGTGCTGATGCCCTGGCTGTTTGGATCACTCTCTGTCCAAAAAAAAACATAATTGGGAAACATGAGAGGGAGAAAGATCGTCTACTTTACCATTTGCTGGAAGTTAAGAGAAGGTTACCTTGATTAATATGGGAAAGCATAATCTCCATCTTAACTTACATCTTTTTTATTTTTTGAGTATAGACTTGGTGGCAGCAGCACACCCTGAGCCCCTTGCATCAGGAATGGCTTTCTTACAGCTCCCAGTCAGCAGCCTTCACGTGGAGGTTGAGATGGGCACTGACACAGGCAGCCTTAGGGCCCGACATCAGGATTTGACTGCGGGCACTCTTTAAATGGGGATGGAAACTCAGAACACTTTTTTTTTGTTCAAAGAACACCAGAATGTGGCAAAATACAGAATGTGCTAAAACAATTATAATATTTCTTTCATTCTCAGACCACTGCCTAATGACAGAGAAAAGACCTTGAAAATCACTGGTTTTACCATTTTTTTCTTCACATGTCTGCAGCATTAACTAAGTGGAAATCCACTGTTACGGTTTTAGAGAAGAATGCCCAAAGGAAATTTAAATTATTTTCTCCAAGTAACCCGTTTCAACATTATTTGATGGTGATGAGACAATTGGACTGACATACAGGTTGTGGTTCATTCTGACAGAGTATACTCATATATGCCTGATTAGTAACAAATTGGTCTGTGACTACAGGTAAACAAAGCATCTGATTTTCAGTGGAAACCCCTTTTTCATAGTTTAGCAGCCTAGTTCTAAGAGTGGATGTATTCCCTCACACATGCTCTTTTGCTCCCTGCAAAAGGAGTGCCTTGAAAGAAAATTTTATTAAGAGACATTAAGGATAGAGGTAAACAATGTATAGTGGTGACTGGAGAAATTGTGTGTTTGTAAGAATAGGGCTCAGATTTGTGTATCTTAGAGCTGTAATTACATGAGAAGAAATGGGTAGTGCGATTGTCATGTCCATGTCTGCATTTTTCTTTGTGAGCACTGAGCTGGATAACTGAAGCCTCTGAGTGGCTTGCAAGAAAATTGAGGATTAATAGTGCTTTTAAACTGGACCCCAGAGAGAAGCTTCTTGGTAAGGGGGGGAAGGGAGTAGTAGGGATTTAATTAGAATATTTTCTTAAAAGTAAATTCAGGAAAACATTCAAAATACAGCCCACTGCCCTCAACGCAACTGAGGGCTCCATTATGATTCGATACACGCTCCCTGAAGCACTCGCCTGCCCTGAGGTCAGCCTGATGACTGGAAATTCCACAAAAGTATCAGCTACTATCCCTTGACCTATTTTAAAAATAGAGAGACAGAAAGAGAGGGAGAGGGAAAGGAGGAGGGAGATTGATTATATTTATTCTGCATCAAGTTTGGATAAAATCAGTTTTCTAACAATGCCTTCCTTGTGAATAATACTCGCTATTATTGTGGGTAATCAAAAATGATTGGAGGAATTCTCACGTTACACTGTTTTGGGGCACAACTAACCAGGAGAAATATGTTTTCAATGAATCGTCCTCTTTCACGAGCTCTTTCAGTGCCTTCCCTTTCTCTTGATTTCACCCTTTCTGGAGCTGTCAGTGGAGGGCAAAGAGTGTGTACAGTCCCTGGAGCTTCCTTCCCCTTCTTTGCACCCCTCCTGATGGGTACTTCTTGTAACACCATGGATTTCTGGGGCAGATAGTGATAGTCAGAATATAAGTTTCAACTCACAAGTGGATCATAAAGTCAACCTACTGAGTCACTCCACTTTTTGTTTTTTATAAATGAACTGGAATCAGATAGAAACTATCAGAGTGTGTACATTACCCATAAAACAGCAGGTTTTGTTTCATATAACCTTTGTCTTATTTATACACATACATGCATATACATGTTCCCTTGTGTGTTGTGGATTCCAATGTAAAGTCGATTTCTTACTGTGAGTAACTGAAATCTTATCTAGGAAACCAAGACAAAATTTAAATAAGCTATCATTTTAGCTTTTGTTGACAATATTTGCAGTTTGCAGCAACAAAAGAATTTTAGCATGTGTCCAAGGCACTTGACTTTCTTTGACCAAATGGACAGTTTGGTCTTCAACACTCCTTCTATTACTTATACAGCAGAATGCAGGAGTTGGAGAGGAAGAGAAGAAAAGCAAGCAGCGGAACGGTGGTGAAAAAATATGTGGAAAGTCTTGGGTTCTTCTCAGAGAATTGGCATTTTCAAATATCAAGTACTCCTTTACATAAATGCTATAGACTATGGAGTATTTCCGTACACTTGGAAGTAATATGTTCTTTTATTCTAATGTGTTTTGCAGCCCAGATGGTAGTGCTCAGAATGCACACCTCTTACTAAGAGAGCCACATTAGGGGAGTTCCCTGATGGTGTAGTGGCTTAAGGCTTCGGCGCTGGCGCTGTCAGTGCTGCGGCCTGGGTTCGATTCCCAGCCAGGGAGCTACCCACATACCAAAAAGCAAAAAAAAAAAAAAAAAAAGAGAGCCACATTAGAGCTCAGTATGCTTTTATGTTTTGATGACCCTGGCCTTATTTCCACCAATTCTACTTTCCCCTGCTCCTCACTGATCTGTCCACCTGCATCTTCAGCTTGTTCCACTCCCCAAATCCATGGTCACCTGAAGTACTTCATTTCAGGTACTTCGACCATCATCATCCCCAGCATGCACAACTCTCACACAGAGCCTGGTGCATCTAGGAGGCAGACTGACTCACTCTTGTGAGACTTTGAGCTGTGCTTTCTCTTCCTTTTCATGTGCCCTGAAGGGTGGAAAAGGACAGCTCTGAATTCAAATTGTGGTTCCACTGCTTATTAGCTGTGTGGCCTTGAGCAAGATAAGCTTCTGTTCGTCATCTGTAAAAACTGAACAGGGTTTTGACTGCTCTATAACTTTGTTATAATAACGAGATGCGTTACTGTTAAAGTGTCTAGCAGTACCATGAAAGAGTAGCTCTTCTATCAGTGATCAGTCCTCTGCTTTCTGCTCTTATTTGGTTTCTGTCTTCCAAGTCCCTAAGGATTGATGCTGTGCTTTCTCTTACTACTTCCTCTCCCTGGAAGCTAGACACCCATATCTCTTTGGCTGTGGCCTTGCTGCCTGTGGCCTGTCCAGACATTGAGACTCGGCCCAGCAGTTGGGATCCTTGACTCTTGTGTTTTTTTATTGTTAAATTTATTGGGGTGACATTGGTTAGTAAAAATTACAGGTTTCACTAGGCCAGGGAACTACCCCCCCCAAAAAAAAATTACAGGTTCCAGGTGTACAATTCTACAGTACATCATCTATGTGCTGCATAATGTGCTCACCACCCAGAGTCAGTTCTCTTTCTATCACCATATATTTGACCCCCCGTCCCTCCTCGCCCACCCGCCTCCCCCACCCGCTTATGTATTTTGGATGCCTGTGCACACTCCACCCGAAACATACCAGAACGTTGTTAAGACCATTAGAAACATCTGCTTAAGCCTCAGTGGGCAGCGGGGGCAGTCCCCCAACACCTGTGCTACCATAGAGGCAGGTCTAAGTGGACACTGGCCTTCTCCCCACAATAGCTTTTTAGGAGTAAGTGATCATACTCAACTGACTCAAAAAATACCCTTTCCATGATTCCTCTTCATCCCTTAGATCTTCTGAGTGAATGAATACTTAGAGAATCTCCCTTTAAACCTGTAAGTTGATCTTGAATTGGTCATATTTGGATATTTAAATTTGAATTTCCATTTCCAACTTCTTTACACATTCAATATGTTTTCCACTTTTAAGAACTTTAAAAATTCTTCTTACATTGCAGAGTGAAATTCCACCTGCAGTTGAGTCTTGGTTCCACTTCTCAGTTACATCATCTTGGGAAATTCACGAGTTTCAGTTTCTAGTAAAATATCTTTCTGCCTGCTTCCCAAGGATGTTGAAGATCGAGGATGTTGAAGATCCTGAATACTGTCATGCCTTATGATAATGTGATTGTTATGATGAGTGATAGATTGTACATAATGGTGATTAGTAACATTAATGTTTATAGAATGGAGATGACCAACTTATTCTTGATGACTGACTGACTAATTTGACCAATATCCTTCACACTATGACCATTAAGCTCTGACAACTTTTTAAGAGGGACCCTGATAGAAGAGACTTCTTAGAAATATTCATTAAACTCTAAAGACCCCGATCTCCTACTTATTAGCAAGGTGAACTTGGGCAAATAACCTTTGGGTACAATTTTGTCATCTGTACAAAGGGTAACATGACTTTTATTCAGTCAACAAGCGATTGTTGAATGCCTGCTGTGTGTAAAACTGATAAAGTAAACAAATATGACACTAGCTCTGATGGAACCTATTTGGGAGATAAACATAAAATAATCACAGATATATGTGTACTTAAAAACAGTGTTAAGTGCTACAAAGGATGACTTACCTTATAAGGCTGTAAAAAGTTAAGAAGAGACTTTAGTGGGTAAAGGTCTAAGTTTCAGTTCTTAGATAAGACCTCTTATTAAAGAGTAGGCAATAAATGTTTGTTAATCAAGTGATAAATAACTGGTCTAATATGGTGTTACCAAAGACTCTCCCCTGGGCAGTAAAAAGGTAGGTTGGCATTGAGTAGAACTTGGATGAGAAGTCTTAAAACCTCTACTTAGAAGTTCTGTAGCTAAGAGCTAGCAGGTGATCACTGTGGACTTCAGGATTCCTCTCTGTAAACTGGGGATAATGCTGCTCTCAGTCAGCCTCTGTTGTGCTGACATTTAAATAAAGAAACGAATGTTCCCTGTAAGGATCACGGTTGTGAGTATTACATAATGGCTGCCTCTGAAATCTAAACTAAGCATCTGTAGGAATTGAGCCATGGACTGCCCTGCACAATACCTAAGGTGGGTTCTAGTCCAGTAGTCCTCTACAGAAGCCCTAGAACCAGCCCTTAGAGTCTCTCAGCCTGCCTGAGATAGCTCTCAGACCTTTGATAGTAGGATCTACAGAAGAGGTACAGAGTGTGCCTGGCTTTTTACCCCATATTAAGGGACTAGCTAGTCTATGGGACTCCTGGGGAGAAGCTTCTAGCTTTGAGAGACCAAGGAGTCCAGGAGACTAATCCATTGAAATATGCACCCTACAAGTAGAGTTTGGGAGCTAAGTGAGCTCTAAGCACACAGAACTACTGCTTATTGTGTGTTACATGTGTTGCTTTGTTTACCCTACTTTATCTCACCCATACAATTATCCCCATTTTACAGATGGAGAAACTGAGGAGAGGTTCCATGACTTACTTAACGTCAAATAGTTACTAAGTAATGAAGCTGAGATGGAAGCTAGGTCTTTCTGACTCCAAAGCCCAGGCATTTGGCCACTATACCACAGAGAAGGCACAAACTGCCGTGCCAACCATTAGAGAGTTTGAGTTAGTGAGGCCATACTGATACAAATACCATACCAAAAGGCTTGATGCCACCAAAGGGCAGCTGTCCCATCTATTACAGGAGACACAAGAATGAGAGACAAAGATTTCTCTTTCTGAAGACATGGTTTCAGCTCAGCAAGTACTTACCTATCCACCTCTCACCCATGAGACTAGCCTGAAACCTTCCCCCTCCCCGCCCTCAGGAGAATCACAGAGGGACTGGCCAGTGTTTCCAGGCATGCATTTAGTCTGGGCTTGATATTTGTTAATGGAGTTCTTTGCCAAATAATTAAGCAACTCATGGAGAAATTCGGCCTTAACTTGTACATACAAGAGAGCATGGTGAGTAAATCTAAACAGGAACCCTGGGAATGGCCCCAGTTCAAGGGGCCATTGCTCCCTGTTTCTTTGGAATAAAAAACAAGGATTAATTCCATCCAGACACCTACCCTAACTCTTGTTCAGTCTCTCCAGAGTGGAATCAAAGGGAAAAGTACATTAAAAACACATAAGAGATAGGGACACAGATTGTCATTATTCTAGAAATAGACGTTACCCTAACTGTGTGTGTCTCAGTTGGTAACAGACCTCAAGTCAACAAGATAAACAGTAAATACAAGACACAATACAAGAAATAACACAAGAAAGCTGCAACTTGTCTAATTCCTGTGCACCTGGATTTTGGCTGAGGGTGTGGGAAGGCACACAGTTCACCTGGATGTTGTTCTCCCTGTGTCTCAGAGGAGGGAATGTAGGATGACATGCCTGGCTTTGGGTCCCAGAATCTCTTAACCCAACTAAGTCATTTAGTTTTTGTGATGGCTTAGGTAAGCCCTTGGCTCCTTACCTTTCTTCTCGCTTCAGTCTTGCTCTTGGAACCAATGTTACCCAGATTCAGGAGAATCTGTGCATTGTCCATGCCATTGCTCCTGTTCATACAGATCTGATTTCATTCTTATGAATATCCTCTCTGTAGAGGACTAAAGTCCTGCCCCTGCACTCCAGCCCCATGGGGACCTGCCTTTGGCCAGCTTTGACCTCTGGAACCTGCAGTCTGCCTGTCTCTGCATCACACCTATTCACACCTGTCAACCTCACCACCCACTTATTCCTGCCACTGTGATTTCCAGAGATTCTGCCTTGCCTGTGTGGACTATACATATCAAACATATGTCTCCATGTGCCTGGGTCTAGTTTTCGGGTTCCCCTCAGGACCCCATTCAGTGCGAACCACCTTCTCTCAGTTAATCATTTCACCTGCAATAAACAACAGCAATAATAACATCATTAATCATGTATTTATTGTGCATCAGCACTTTAAGTCCATCATTCTCAACAGCTATCTTGTTCCCATTCCAAGTTCTTGTCTGGCTATAGCAGAGAAAACTGAAGGACCCTTTGGTCAGTAGGTAAGTGGTTTAGTCTGATCGTTTCTGCTCTTGGCCTTGCTCATTTCATATGCTGAAGCTGTGCCCTGGTTCCATCAGTTGGGTTTATATTTTGACCTGCTTTGCTGATCCTGACTGGATCCCGCACAATAGACCTCAAAACTGACCTGCAGTCCTGTGTGGGAGAATCTCTGAAACTCACTGCTGAACCACCTGGTGCCATGTTGTGCAGGCCTCTGCCATACATGCCTCGTAAACGAGTCAGGTCCAACACCAGCCTGCCTTATGCTGGAGTGACCGTATCATCCTGGTGCCTTTTTCTGGGACCTCTGATGCTGCTGCCGTTCTGACTCTTCTTTCTGCCCACACTTGGAACCTGGTCACTGGTCTTGCCCTGGTGGACAATTCTGGTGACTGGACCTCAGATTCAACACATGCTTATATGTTTTAAAGTATTTATTAGGTTCAACCTATCAGGAAGGTTGGGGTAAGGGGAGTTGACGGCATATTTAATTTTTCTTCTCCTTCCCCACCTTCAATAGCTATCAATCAAATACTAATTTTCTGGCTCAGTTTAATAAATAAATTTGTTCTTGGAATTCTCACTAAACTGACTGAGTACAGTTTAGTAAATTGACATTTGCTGGTAGAAAACTAATCTTACTGTGTTTAATTAAACAGATGAAAATGTGATTGTCTCAATTGTCAAAACTATTTTTATAGATTTCCTGTGTTTTGAGTTGTTTCTTGTAGAACAAAAATTATTCACATTATTGTAATTCCATATAGTTCAGACCTAGAACAAAGGAAGTGATGCAAATCCTTTAGCAGAAAGGTCATTTGAGTCATTGGAGTGTCCTAAACCATAGTGGAGACTCAGAGCTGCTGTTGATGCACAACACATTTCTTCGGATTATGACACCACTCATTTATGTAGATATTTTTTCATGTGAATATTTGCACTGAAGGAGCGCAATAGCAAGACATTCACTTGTAAACAAAGGTGGGTGTTATGAGGAGGAAATGAATTCTTCATAGAACTCTAAAATAAACCAGATTCTCAGAACCTCTTACTCAGTAATTCCTGCCATTCTTTATCCTTTAGAACAGAGGACTGAGAGAATTAAATAATTGCAGGATTAGCAATAATAAAAACACGAATTCTGATAGGTGTTCCAGGATAGCAACTTCAAACTAATGCACCTTGATATTCTCCTAAGAGAGGATGAAGAGGATTCTGGCTCTGGATCAAAATTGGTTGATACATATACACAAGTTGAAACCACAAAATCCTTAGGAATATGGGGTCTCTTTTTTCCCTCATGCTCTCTCCTCTCTGTGCAGCTGCTTCATTCTGTTTGGTTCCTCATAACTTCAGCTTCATAGTGGTCCAGAATTTACCTCACATCCCTTTAACTTAGCTGCCTTATCTATCTGACTCAGACTTCCAGTTTCTTAATTTCAAATTCCCAAATGGGGAGTCTCACAGGCCTATACTAATTTTTTGAGTCAGGCAGCCAAGTCATAAGTAGTTGGTCAGCCTAAGAATAGACTGGATTTCTGTCAGGAGCCCAATATTTGTTCAGTCAGCTCTGCTTTAAGGTCAAGGGCCAGAGTAAGTTTGCTTAGAGGAGCAGGATCTGTGGACAGGGCAGATTCCTGTGTAAAATGCATAGGCAATTGTGGATAGCCAGCTTCCCCCTGACAGTAAGGGAATCTGAACTTTAGTCAGCATATACCACCACTCTGTATTATAGTTACTTATTTGCAGTAATCCCTTCCTTCCTACGTCACCTGTGACTTTTCACTTCTGCGCCTCCAACACTGAAGTACAGTGACTGGCACAGTCAGTAATCAATGAATGTTAGTTGAATTGAATAGACTATATGTGTTCAATATGTTTTAGCACTCACAGTATTCTCTGGGCCCCTTTTTGTATAAGGGGGACTGAAAAAGAAGTGGAATGTATTTATAAAACATTCTGTATTTATTCTTACATGTTTAAATTTCATTCATCTTCAAAGTACTCTCTGTTCAATGCACTGTACCTATGGAGACACTTTCTACTGCTGAGAACAGTTCTTGAACTCATTGATTTTGATGCCTTTCAGTGCTTCTATCATTTTTTGTTTCACCTTTTCCACATCGGCAAAACATTTCCCTTTGAGGACTTTTTTCATTGGGAAAAACAAAAAAAAAGTCACTCAGGGTGAGATCAGGTGAATAGGGAGGGTGGGGCATGGGGGTTGTGCCGGTTTTGGTCAAAAACTGCTGAACACTCAGTGCAGTGTGGGCAGGTGCGTTGCCACGTGGCATGTTGTTCGTGTAAATCTCTCATCATGAAATGGGCAAACATCTTGAAACAGTCGCCAAAAAATATTCACTGAAGCCTAATGCGGCCTCTCACAACAATGCCAGCTGCTACACTGATGCAGGTGGGTTCCTAGAACACTCACCTAGCCAGGGGAAGCCTGTACTACATGGGGCCCACTCTCCAGAAGATAATTGCAGTTTTTATGGGCCCTCCCACTAAATACACACTTTGGTGTACTGGGAAAAGCACATGACTGTGGCTTTGGTCACAGTCTCCCTGAACTTCGGTCACATGTAAAATAGGAGTAATGATTCCTGTTGCTCAAGGCTTTTGTGAAGATGAAAAAAAAAATGTGAAAATCTTTATAAAGTGCTATATATAAGCAAGATTTCATCAAAATAATCCTTTTGGAATTTCAGAAAATAATCCTCCTTAGACCTTATGGCTGCTGAATCCTGCTCTATAGTGAACATGTTAGAGTGGAAAGCCATGCTGTTGTGAGAACAATAAATATAATACAAAATATCTGTTATACTGCCTAACATATATGAGGGCTGTCTGAAAGTGCCCAGCTGAAAACCATTCTTGTTATATTGGCTATGGCTGGATTTTTTCTGGACAGCCCCCGTAATTAGTCACTGAATGAATGCTAACTGCAATTACTGTTATCACCACTATTATTAGTATAATGTAACATTTTCTTGGCTGACTCCAAAAAAAGGAGTTGGGTCATCTAAAAAGAGTAGCAAAATCTTTAGTTCTGAAACCCTCTGTCCCTGAACATGCAACTGATTTTTTTGTCTTCTATAGTCTAATTTTCATTTGGGTGCTGTCAGGATGACTTTGAATGCAGGGAAGAGGAACAGTAAAAATTCCGGTGAGCATTGCTGTCCTCTTGAGCGTGCGCTTTAATTCTCTTATTATCTTTGCCAGACAGTGGAATCTCTACCGAGAATGATGAGGCTATAAAAATGTCTGCACTTATCTGCAAGGCCGATAATCTACTTTGTTTGGAAGTTAAGATGGAGATGGAAACCTTTCAAGTACTTGATACCACTGAGCCTTGTTAATTTGTGAAAGGGTTTTGTACTTGCCCTCTTTCTTTTTTTTTTCTTTTTAACCATTCTTAATTTTCCAATCCTGCTTTTTGTTGGCTTCAAATGTGCTCACCCGAGTGCTGCCAGCTTTAGTTGGAAGGAATATATTTCCGAGCTTAGCTGGACATCAGTTTTTTTTGGGTCCTGCCCAGACTTTTGACAGAGAAGGTAGTGTTAAGGGGGCTGATGGTGTCTAGACAGTAAAATCAGAAACTGTGTAATTTATGTTGTATTACAGACATCCACTTCCCGGATTGGAAAACGGAAACTGGTTTTTATCTAAGGAAGTTACATTAAAAACCAAAGCCCCTGGCTATTTCTGACCTATGAAAATTTGGAGCTTGAATAGTTTTACATAACATTCTCCAGCCTCTTCAAAGAGAATATTACTGTGTAGACCCAGAGATGAGAAATAAACTTCCCAGTTTCAGGAGACAACTCATAGTGATCTTTCCTGGCTACTCACCACTGATGAGACCCCAATAAGCTCACAGTGCAATTCAGGTATTACACATCAATTTCAGAGGAATATCGGAAAGCTGGAGCAGAGAGAGGCTAATAGTTAAAAAGGATGGAGTTGTTTGGAACTATAAAGAAAATTGAAGATTCGACTTGGGTTCAAAAAAACAAAAATCATACTTCGCCTTATAGCAAAAACCATGTTCTTGATTAAGAAAAAGTATAATAAAAATTTTTAAATGCCTCAGTTATACCACAATATTTTGTGTTTCTTTTTAGGTTAATGCTCATAAACATGAGAGATTTGGTATTCATTGTTGTGGGCAAAAATGGAGAGACAAAATCTTAATAAGATAGGCAAAATTTATGTGACATTAAAGGTTTTTAAAGCCCATGATAGCTTTTATTTTGTTTTTAACTAGATAATTATCCAGGTCTTCAATTAAAACTCTGTTTTCTTTCAGAAAAGTATAAACTCCTCTATGCAGAGCTATGACACATCATATCAAAGGCTGCTATCTGAACTGTTTTAGAAAACATGCATTTAAAATGCTATAGTCTTAATAATATTATGAATTAAAATTTGCTTTCCCGTCATTCCTTTTAAAATATCTTTGGTTAATATCTCTTAAAATAGGAAAATTAATCATCAATTTTCATTCATTATTAAGAAATTATCTTGTTATCCTTATCAGACACCAGGTTACTCTGGTATATTTAAATTTCAGTTTAATAGTTTTCCTGGTTTATACCTGGGTCCTAACAGGTGCTCAACAATTGTTAGTTGAACTGTATGTTGAGTTGCTTCTAAATCTTACATGGACAGCATTTTTTTAATGTGTAGTAGGTAGACAATTAAAATTTGTTTTAAAGACAAATTTTAGTTTATCTTTAATCTAAAATTTAGTTTCAGAAATACTTGACATTAGATATTAATACTAGATATTAGAAAATAGGAAAAGTATAATGTACAGTGTATTGATTGTTAAATACTCATGATATGTATGATATGCAGAACTCTGTAGCAGGCAGGGATTGTGATGAAAGCCTTTGCCACAGCATTATAGCCTTTTGTCAGGAAGACTTGGAGATCAGAATTACATCAGACACTTGGGAAGCTTAATTCACTTGCTCAACATGTCATCTCTGTCGAGAATGTTTGGATTGCTGGCTTTCCACGGTGACAGTCTACATTCTTCAGTAGTTTCCACAGTTGTAGCACAATGCTGAGAATGTAGAAGATACAGTGGGAAATTCTTGATCCATTGGTGAATTGTCTGTATAAAAGAATGCTTTGGTAACTAGCATGAGTTGGAACATTAATATTTCACTATGGCTAATAATGGTAGAATGCAATGACAAGAAAACTACAGAAATAACAATAATGGTCACCATTAATTGTAATAACAGTAACCATTAAGCACTTACTATCAGCTCACTTAATCTTTCTAACAACTCTATGAATTTGATATTATGATCATAGTTTTTCAGATATACAAAATGAGTTCCAGGGAAGTTAAGTAACTTGACTAAGACCAAAAACTTAGTGAAGAATGAAGTTATTTCCATCCATATTGGTCTGTCTTGAGTCCAAAATCCATTCTCTTATTATCCTGTTACAGAACTTTATACTTACCTTCGCCACTGGTTTCTCCTAAGAACTTATATTTTGGCCTTTCCTAGTCTCCTCAGCAGAACTTTTCAGGTAGCCATATATCTATCATACCTTGAAAGCTAAGGAATCTTTGAAAATAGATCTTCCCTCATGATCATCTTGGTCCTTGTTCTGGTTATTTAATGCTGCATAAGTTATCCCAAAACTAAGTGTCTCAAAGAAATGACAGAGTTTAATTTGCTTATGAATCTGCTTTGGGGCAGGACTTGGTCAGGATAGCTATTCTCTTCTTTGTTTGGTGTCAGCCTGGGTGGCTCAAAGAGGAATAGAATAATTATTGACATTTCTGGCAATTGATACTAGAAAGACTCAAACAACGGGGGGCTGACACAGCTGAGGCTCTGAAGACCGCTCTCTCCTTCTCTGCGTGATTTGCCACGTGATCTCTTCAGCATTTTGGCGTCAGAGTCGCCAGGCTTTCCCACATAAGAGAGAGTTGGGATGGGAGAAAGTGAGACACGTGGAAGCTGTATTGCTTTTTCTAACTTAGCCTTGGAAATCATTCACCATCCCAGTTTTTTGGCTTTTGTTTTATGGTTTGTTTGTTGTTGTTGTTGTTTTTCATTAGAAGCAAGCCATATAGGCTGACCCATATACAAGGGAGAGGGAATTAGTCTTTACCTTTTGCTGGGAGAATGTCAGAGAATTTGTGAACTTGTTTGAAAACCACTGCAGCACCATGAACCTTCACTGAGTAGCTCCTCCAGTCTCAGCTTTCAGCAATGGGGCTGACCCTGGGCGGAAATGTGAAAGAGGTACAAGTTGTCAGCAGCATCCATCACTCCACAGCTTTGGCCCTTGCCTCCTTTCAGGACCTGTCTTCCCACTAGTAATGGCCCTGTGTGGCCGTAGAGCTTCTCTGCTCTTCCAAGCTAACTTTCCTGTTCCATCATTCCACACCGCTCCTCATCTCCACCATAACACTTATCTAGATGATTAGTTCACCCAAGACAGGGAAGCTCAGAGGGATGCTGGGTACCATTAGCAATGCCATTGACACGGCTCCTGCAGCATCAGCACCACTGGGTGCCTGAGCCGCATCTGACCAAGGCTCACCTATGCCAATACGCACATTTTCACAAACTGTACATTTTTGCTTTCTTTTCATTTGTATCAATGACACGCCATAGCTGTCCAAGGATGTTTCTACCAAAACCATCATTGTCCACTTTAGTACATTGCACTCTCATGTTCCCTGGAATATTAAATCAACATGGCATTAATAGAGATATTACCTCTGGTATGGCAAACAGCTGTTGAATGGCACAGAAAAGAGGTGGGGTAGTTTTCCTAGGAAGAATGCAATGCAATGATGCAGGGTTGTTTTTTCTTCTTTGGCTTTCCTGATTCATTCAATGTGCTGGAAAAAAAAATACAGCACCTACGTATTTTCATAAATCTTGCTGCATATTTTTCTCAAGTTTGTGAAAATGCATTTTTAGAAAATAAAATTTGAGTACTAAACCTTCTTGGAGCTTTGAGAAATAATAGGGAATACTGTTTTATGTGCTACTAAAACAAACTATTATGGTTTTGTCTGTTACTTTAAATATCCTCTGCCTTATTTTCCAAATAGCGTATTTTCATTGTTCTTAAAGCTGAAGTAATCTGTAGGATTTCTGATATGAGGGCCAGTGACTCCACACCTTGTTTTTAATCATCTTATAAATTGTACAATGGTCTATGAGGCACAAGCCAAGTACATTTTCTGATTTTAAAATATGGCACTTGATTTAGGGAGTGTAGACATGGCCCTTAGCTCCTAATTCTTAATCACTTCATCACATGTGAGCAGTGGGTCTTATGCTACGTAATCTTTCTTCTGTAATCTTTGCTGTCAAGGAGGGTGCAGTCGCCTGCACTGGGGATCCTGGTACACTACTGCAGTGCCTAAGGTATTAGGTGTTGGGCTGGATTCAAACACAGTTGACTATGACCATCTCTCATAGCCATTTAGGGAGTGATTACTGTGTGCCAAGGACTTGAAATGTTTCATCTCATTTAATCCTTGAGATAGGTGTTAATAGCCATATTTTACAAGCAGCTTTGAGAAATTAATTAAATTGTGTAAGAGTGGCTACTAGTACATGTAAAAACGTGATTCTAAACTGAGCTTTCTGACTCCCTGCCCATGTTTTTAGCCTAATACTCAATTATAGCCATTAGTAATTTACTATTTTTCTGTCCTTTTATCCTTTCCCACTGCTTTATCATAATACAAAAAATAACCAATTCCTAGAGGATTCTTTTTCTTTGCAGTGGTATTGCTATGAGATACATCCTTTCTCTCATGCACTGTGAGGTAACATGTACAGTAAGAAGAGAATCCAAATAGAAGTCTGAGAGCTTGCAGAGTTCCTTTTGCATGAATACAGCTCAGTGACATTGTGTCGCCACACAATGAATATGTTTATATAATTGAATTGACCTCATGGAATTGATAGTCAGCCCTGCATTGAGACTGTGGAAGAAGGGAGAAGGCCCCAGGCTGCTACCTACTGCCCTGTGTTAATTGGTCCATTTTATGAGTGAAGCTGTTGGGGTACTTGTGCAGAATTCAAGGAGATGATAAACTATGAAAAAATGAAAGAGCAACTCTAGTAAAAGGAATGGCACTAGGCAAGAAATGCCTTTTAGAATTAGGAAGCTGGAGGCTGAACGGTGCTTCTTCCACCTCACCCAGAAGGTTGCTGAAAAAAGAAAGGAGAAAGCAAAAACTCCCAGATTAGTACCCAACATGGAAACAGTGAAAACCAGGATTCAGAGCCTTGTCAGCTGACTAATATCAGTGGCCATGAGAGGAGTTTGTCCTACAAAGTTCTTGATGGCAGTTCCCTTTAGACTTTAGCTTGTGGTGTCATCCAGCCAGCTCCCGTGATGAAAGACCTACATGAGTTCAGTGTGCTGGGCACTACATCGTAGGCTTCTGTCATTGGAGGTGGGAAGAATAACCAGACAACTTTCACAGTGATAAGAACTCTGAGAGAAACACTGAGTATGGATGAGATGGGGGCAACGCCTGTCTAAAATAGAAAGGTCCAGGAAAACGTACCAGAAGTGGTGACATGTGAGATGAGATGAGTATTTATTTATTTTTAAGATAGTTTTATTACTTTCAGGTGTGTATATGTGTTTGTATACATTTATCCCAGAGAAACATTAAAAACTTACATGGTACTATGTTGAATAAGAGTGAGTGGTAACAGCAAATACAAGTATCCTTGCTTTGTTCCTGATCTAAGAAAGAAACATTCAGTCTTTTCTTTTTTTTTTAAAAGGTTATAAATTGTTTATTTAGGAAATATTTCTTTTTTTAAATTCATTTTTATTGTTAGACTTACTGGGGTGACATCTGTTAGCAAGGATTACATAGGTTTCAGGCATACAATTCTACAGTGCATTGTCAGCTTGTTGTATAATCAGTTCACCACCTCTTTTCACTGTTAAAGTCTGTCCAGAAAGTATCCAGCCATGTAATATGAAATATAGAGGCATTTATGGTTTAAATTTTTTCCGGATGACCTTCATAATATCATCTGTAATGATTTTATAAAATAATCTTTATCAAGTTGAGGAAGTCCTCCTCTATTATTATGTTTTGTCTGTTTTTGAGTGTTTTTATCATGAGTGGTGTTGAACTTTTTAAAACTGCTTTTCTACATCTATTGATTGATCATATGATTTTTCTTTTTAAATCTCTAAACATGATTATGTTGGTTTGTTCTTGGAATATTGAACCTGCCAACTTGGTTATGGTATAAAATTTTTTTAGATATTTCTGAATTCTATTTGCTAATGTATCATTATGGAATGTTGTGTCTATGAGAGATATTGGTCTGTGATTTTGTGTATTTGTATGTACGCACACATATGTGTGCTGTTGTTTTGGTTTTGGTTTTGGTATTAGGATAATACCTGCTCAATAAAATGAATTGGGAAATGTTTCATCTTTTATTTTCTGAAAGAGATTATGTAAAATTGGTGTAAAACCTTCTTTAAATATTTGGCAGGACTCTTGAGTGGAACCATGTGCCAAGAAAATTCTTTTTTGAAGTTTTAAAATTATCGATTCAATTTCCTTAATAGTAATAGAATTATTCAAGTGATCAATTTCATCTTGAGTGAGTTGTGGTAGTTCGTGTTTTTCAAAGATTTTTCCATTTCCTCTAAGTTGTTGAATTTATAAGTGTAGAGTTCTTTGTAGCATTCCCTTATTTTTCCTTACACAAGTATGTCTTCAGGATCTGTAGTAATATCCCCTATTTCATTCTTGATGATGGTAATTTGTGTTTTCGCTTTTTTTTTTTTGTCAGTCTTGCTAGAGGATTGTCAATTTTATTGATTTTTTCCAAAGAACCAATTTTCTGTAATATTGTTATTCTCTACTGTTTTTCTGTTTTAAATGCCATTGATTTCTGTTCTTATCTTTATTATTTTTTCCCATGCTCACTTTGATCTTGGGGCTTTTGCTTCTCTTATTCTAGCTTCTTGAAGTGAAAGCTTGGATTACTGATTCTTTTCTAATCTAAGCCTTTAGTGCTACAGTTTTCCTTCTAAGCACTGCTTTAGCTGTGTCCCACAAATTTTGGTATTTTGTATTTTCATTGTCACTCATTTCAATGTACTTCTCAATTTCTCCTGAGACATCTTTTTTGATTCATTGACAAATTAGAAGTGTGTTGTTTGAAGCTTTTCCTGTTATATTCCTGTTATCAATTTCAGGTTTGATTCCATTATAGTCAGAGAGCACACTATATATAATTTCACTTCTTTTAAATTTGATGAGGTTTGTTTTATGGCCCAGAATATACTAAGTTAAACATACCTTGAAAAGAATGTGTATTCTGCTATTGCTGAGTATTCTATAAATGTCAATTAGATTCTGTTGGTTGCTGGTATTGTTGAGTTCTTATGTATCCTTCCTGATTTTATGTCTAGTTGTTCTAGTAATTACTGAGAGAGGGGAGTTGAAGTCTCCAGTTATTATTGTTGATTTGTCAACTTCATTTTTCTGTTCTATCAGTTTTGCTTCACATATTTTGTAGCCCTCTGCTTTAGTGCATAGCCATTTAGAATTACTGTGTCTTCTGGATAGATTGACCCTCTTAGGATTGTCTTTGTCTGTCTCTGGTAGTTTTCTTTGCCCTGAAATCTACTTTATCTGACATTAATACAGCTACTCCTATTTTCTATTTCTTTTGACTAAGGTTTGCATGCTGTAACTTTTTCTCATTCTTTTATTTTCAACCTTTCTGTATCATTATTTCAATTGAGTTCATGTGGATGACATATAATTTTCTTGTGTGTGAAAATTGTAGGGTTTTCTATAATATGTGCATGATCATGTCATATAAAAAACCATAACTTTACTTCTTTCTCTCTGAATGATGTGCTTTTCCGCCCTTTCTTTCTTTCCTTTCTTCTCTCTCTCATCTAGCATGCAAGTGCATTTTCTTTTTTGACTTACTGCTTTAACTAGGACCTTTAATACAACATCATGTGAGTGTGAATAGCTTAACCTACAAG
The DNA here is from genome assembly GCA_004026885.1 of Lyroderma lyra. Taxonomy (NCBI): domain Eukaryota; kingdom Metazoa; phylum Chordata; class Mammalia; order Chiroptera; family Megadermatidae; genus Lyroderma; species Lyroderma lyra. Next base: position 15,299 of record PVJL010005957.1, on the reverse strand, counting down.
GGCGGGCTGTAAATTTTGCCTCCACTGCAATATTTTTTGTTACATTAGACATATCTGGATACAACCAGTTCTGTATAGTCATATGGTATCTCCCCTCCATCAGTTATTCTTGACCTTGCACACGCAGATGCTTGCATTTTTCACCCAGTGCACATAGAAATGGAAGAGTATTCAGACCAAAAAAACAGTTAACCTGACCTTCCCTGCCAAGGTCTGAGTTTTGAATGTTTTGGAATGAGGTGATTCCTTATGGAGGTAGTTCATGGACTGCCTTTTGTTCTCCAGGTCATAATGATGGACCCAAGTTTCATCACCCTGTAATGATCTCCTTTAAGAAGTCCTCACCTTTTTCAAAGTGTTCCAGGAGTTCCAAAGAAATGCAAATTCTTTCAGCGTCCATTTCATCAGACAGCATGTGTGGTACCCACCTGGCACAAACTGTGTAATCCAAGAACGCTGATAGTGTAGCCCACTCCCTGCTTAGAAATTCCTAATTTACCACCAGTTTCTTTTTGCTTGATGTGATGATTTCCATGGATCAATTCTTCAATGTAATCTTGATGAAGCTGATCACTGGCAGTCACAGGCCTTCCACAGTTTGTCACTCAGGTCTGCGTGCCCCATTTCTCCATCTTTGAGCTGCTTTACTCAGCGTCGCACTGTGCTCACAACGCGTGGATCACTATCAGTGGCTTGCATTCATCTGTGAATTTCAATTGGAGGAACTTTTTCTGTTGTTAAGAATTCAATAACTACACACCTTTTGAACTGAACATCTGAACACTCTTCCATTTCGATGTGCACTGGGTGAAAAATGGGAACATCTGTGCATGCAAGGTCAAGAATGATGGAGGGGAGATACCACATGACTGCACAGAACTGGTCATATTCAGATATGTCTAATGTAACCAAAAAAATATTACAGTGGCATCAAAATTTGTCAACCCACCTCATATTTCTAATCTTTGGAGGAAAGTATTCAGTTTTTCACTATTAAATATGATGTTAGTTAGCTATAAGTTTTTTATAGATGCTCTTTGTCGATTGGTAAAGATTTCTTCTATTTCTAGTTTGCTGAGAGATTTTATGACTTCTAAATAGGTATTAAATGTCTTCATATGGTTTTTCTACAGCCATTGAGATAATCATTTGGTTTTCTTTATTCTGTTGATATGGTAAATTGACATAATTTTTTTAAATGTGATAAATAGTAACTAGTTAAATCAATGATCAACATAAAACATTAAAATATTCCCATTAAAATTTATTACAAGCTAAAGAAAGTTGTTTTCACCTTTATTTAATATTGCTTTTAAATTTCTAGCCAATGCAATAAAATCTAAAACAGAATAAGAGGCCCAACACAACCAGGTGCCTTATTACTTCATTTACTTTTATGTCCTGCGCTGACTTGCATTTGGCCACTGCCCAGAAATACTCCTTCCTCAGGATTTTGCACTGGTCATTTTATCTGCTTTGAATACTTTTCTCTCAGATGTCCATATGCCTCATTCCCTTTGTTCATCAAGCTACTCAGAGAGGTCTGCACAGACTACCTTATTTAAAATTGCAAAACCCTTCACTTCCTGCATTCCTTTTTCCCTTACCCCACTCTATTTTTCCAGAAAATTTATCACCTTCTCACATACTGTATTCATTTATTGTGTTTATTTATTATTTTTATCCCCCACTAGAATGTAAGCTGCACAAGAGTGGGGTTTTTGTATGTATTACTCATATGTGTACTCACATTGTCTAGTATTATGCCCAGTATAGTAGAAGCTCAATAAATATATATTGAATGAATGATTATTGGGAAAAAAGAGAGCAAAATCATGATTATTTACCTAGCTAAATTGTCTAATTAGAAATCCCAAAGCGACCAAGTAGAGAATGATTAAACTTATTAATAACAAATCAATCAAGTAGAATATTCAATTGTTATTTCATATGGTAGCAAAGATTTTAAATATTCTAAAACTATAAAATGCCTGGGAAAAACTTTTATTAGAAAATTTATAGGACCTACATAAGGAAAATTATAAAACTTTACTTAGAGACATAAAAAAAGGAAAACATAAAAGAATATCTGTTTCTAGATAATCATGAAATCTCACTGAATATTGTGAGGATTATCTGTTTTTCTAAATTAATTTATATATTTAATAATCTTTAACATTTATATTATGTAATGTTACATATTTAACCTTGTTCCAATCAGATCCCAACAGGATTTTTTGCCTCCACAGACAAGTTGAAGTTTGTCTAAATTCAAGAATACGTGGGAAAAAATAAGCAAGGACACTTGCAGAAGGAAAGGTTGTGCTTGATTATAGAATTTCTTAATATATGATATTAAAGCATAATATATGTAATACTTTAAGTGATACTGGTGCAAGAGAAGACAAAAATTAAGGAAACATAATAGATAGTCTAGGGCCAGACTTAAGTGTACATAAGAATTTAATAAATATAATAACAGTTATCACAAATCAATGGGCCAGACAACTGATTGCTTATTTTTTTAAATTGGGCATCACCTGACACATCAAAATAAATTCTAGATAGTTCAAAATGTTAAATGCAAAACCTAGAAAAATAAACAAGGAAAAGAGAAACAAGTCATTTTTATGTGCCTTTAGGATAGAAGTAGAGGGAACAATGGAAGAATAAAACTGGGAAGGGAATCACAATGGGAAAATCAGTCAGCAACTACATTTTACATTCTAAAGACACCCTTGAAATTGATCTTTACTTAGTAAAAATACGGTATACAAAAATGTTGAATTGTTATATTTGAATTCTACATTTGCTCTAAATAACTGAAATAGTTATCTGTGGTTTATGCATATTTCTTTTCTACAAAATCAAATATCAAAAGCATCTAACATATTACACATGGATTTCAAATTAAATAAGTGAGAAATAATAAAAAAGTTTTCCATATTTCCCTCCGTTATTAATGTAGCTTGGGTTACAAGTAGTAACACCTAGATTGTACTGCATGGCTGTTAGCTTGTCAACATTGCTTTTATGAAAGAACATGGATGATTTTAATGATGTTCTTATGAAAGTACGGTATTAAATATGGAAGCGTGAGATTTTTAAAATTTTGCCCAATTTTTTTTCCAACTTAAGAATTCAGGACAAATTTTATGCATATTACTTGTTTGCCTAGCTGTTGGATTAGCAATAATAACTATGAAATTCCTTACAGTTTTGTGTATTAATTAGCATTCTCCAGAAAATTCTAGTGGTATTCTCAGATTGTGTACTAGCTGTATGATTGCAGTTGTCATTGTTTACAATTAAGGACAGGAATCTCTACAGATGTCAAACAAATACTTGGTGCATTTCCCAGAAATTGTTGAGGGCTTAGGTTTCATAGGCAGAGGTGAAGAAGAAAGCCCCCTTCTCTTCTTCCCGGCCCAGCTCAAGAGCACAACAGCTTTCCTGCTGCTCCCTTCCTCTGGGTCTGCCAGCTCCCACCTCTTGCCAGGCCCTTGATGTTTCACCTCCTCATTACAGCTCTTCTTGGCCCCTCAACCTACCCGTGAAAAATCACTAAGTGGCACATGCAGGACCTTGGAAACAAAAATGAAACAACAAATACTGTGTGCATGGACAGCCTGGCCTCAAACCAGATTTTTACATGGAGTGGCCGTAGAATGGATTCCATGGTTTGGAGTCATCTTCTCTGAACCAGTAAGTTTAAGCCAAAACTAAAAGGAGAATTATAAGGTCTAGGGTATTATTATGTTTTGTTGGCTTTGTTTGTGGGAGTCACTCCAAGTCTGGATCAGCTCATACCCCTAATTTGCTTTCACCACACTACCCTTCAAAATGCTAAAATACCAGAATTAAAAGTGAAAAATTTTGTTGGCTTAATAGATGCTTTAGATACTAATCATGTGCATTAAGTAATGGAAGGTGGAGCAGAGAAACTAATTCATCAAATAAACTAAAATTCATTTGTATTTCTTTCTGCAGTATGTTATGTGATATTTTCCTGGGAAGAGTCACATTCTTAATTATGTTTGGTTTTCAATCATATTAAAATAACCACATTTCCTGAGTACAATTCAATTGTGACATTAAGGGATGGGGTGTTCTTTCATCATTCCCGGCAGGATGGAATCCACTGGGAATAAAAATTGGCTATGGATAATCCACAAAGATAAATTAGATATGATATATTTAGAAGCATCTGTAATAACAGAATTTGCATCATCTCTGTGTTCTAGTGTTGCATAGACATCTCAGAATCATGGCCTTGGGAGGGGTATTGGGTCATCTTCTCACTGATTTAGCTGAGAGTCTACTTTATCCCATGTACTGTGCTAGCCCAACAGGAAAGGAAAATGGGAGATGGACAAGCAATGCCCTCAAGGAGGTCCCTGCTTGGTGGTGCTCCATTTGGCTACCTCGAGCTTTTGTTCATTTATTCACACTCCAGGACTGCCACACTGGGCTATACCTCCACCCTCAAGGAGCACACAGGCTTTGACAGAAGGCAAAAGACATGGACCTCAAAGTGGGAATACACCCCACAGAGTCCTTTCAAAACTTTCTAACTCCGCAAAGTCACCTCACACTTTTTCTTTCAGAAATGCCATTTATTATACTTAGAGATGAATAAAATATTGAACTATAAAGCTTATCACATTTGAGTAAAATAGATAGTACTCACTGGGGATGTTAGCACAAATCAAGTACCTGAGGTTGTGGGAAAGTACATCCTCTGGTGCTCTGCATCCTGTTTTGATTTTAAAAGCAACCTCCTGGGTGAAAAATGGAGGGGAACTTTGAAACCATTCACCTCACCCAGCTTGACTTTTCTGATCATTCTATGAGGCTGTAAAAGACTGTATCTAAGGAAGGTTACACCTCCAGGCATCAGTTTTGTCAGAATGAAGGTGCTGCTCACCCAGTAATCTTAAAAGATCAAGAGATCCCAAATGGAGTAACATGTGTTACTGCACAAAGGTAGACATGGGGAAGTATTTTAGAACACTGCCATGGAACTTTGTTCTAAAAAAGAAGGGAAGGAAGGAGGAAAGGTTTCCTGTTTAGTAAACACAGAAGGATGATTGTAGCTTAAGGAGTAGTCTAGTCCACTTTAGTCCCTAGGACTCTTGACTTCTCCCTATCAGACAAGAAAGGTGAGGCATTGGCCCAGGGCCCTGCTCTGCAGACCTGTCCTACTTAACCTCAGTAGGACCCAGAAGCTTCCTCTCTCCACAGCACTCCCCATTGCCCAGCCTTTTTGTCTATACTTCTGGACTCTAGCAGTTGCCTTCTTTGCCTACTTCACTTCTCCATGTTGCTGTCCCTAGCCAGGTGGCCACAAATTCTTATCTTTTATCATACATACTCAATAGAAGAAGCTTTCACTAGAAAACTGTAGCCCTGTGGGGCTTTAACTCTCTAGGGCTAAAAATGCTTGATCATCCTGAATAAAGCACAGCGTTCTTTGCTGCCCAGACAAGCAGGAGTAAACAGGCAAGCTGCTGGCTGATTATGTTGTCTGGAGTTACTTGTCTTCAGTCTGTTGCAGGAAGGTGATGGGGAGCAGACCATTCCCATTGCCTTCTCAGATGTCTGTCCACCAACCTGGCAACAACCTTACTCTTCTTGAGTAACAATCTTCTTTAAGGAAACCTCTGTACCTGCAATAATGTTCCTCTCCTGAGCCTTGATTCTAAGAAGTCTAGAAATACAGATAGATAACTTGAAGGGTCTTGAGTGGCACAACATCTTGAGTTCTTAATATGGGTAGACAATTTAGTGGCATTTAGCTGGTATTCAGCAGATTAATGCATGACTGCCGTAATAGTCTGTAACCTTCCCTAACCAGTAAGACTGGGATATGCATTGCTACCATGAATGGAAGGCTGGGGCCTCAGTACTTTGAACTGTACTTCTCTCATTCATGTTCAGATCTCAGTGTTGGAGGAGACATTTGACACTGGAAGGACCAGAGGGATACTTGGGGGAACAGGGCATTTAGAAACACATTAATGTTTATGAATGAGAAGGGTGCAAAAAAAAATGCTCAGGTATCAGGGGCCTCTGTTGTAACCTTTTATATTCCTTCCACTTTTTCTCTCTTGCTTCTGTGATGACATTTATACCATGTTTGTTTGTTTTCCAAAAGCAGTTGACAACGGTCATGTAAACACACCCAGTCTAACAATCATGTAAGAAGATGGATGACTATTTTGGTCTTTGACTGGTCCCAGCATGGACTGGCAAGACACAAGCATTTCACACATGCTTTTCTATATAGAGATCTCACAGCTATGAAAATCTTGCTTAAGTCCAAGTTATCATATGAACCAGTTGAAATAAAAACCCAAAGTTCCATAACTATTTTGTTTCTTCTGAACAGACCCCTTGACAGCTAAAAATCTGAAGCTTCCATAAAAGTTTCAGAAAATGAACAGATTTTAAAACATGACATAATAACTACCCTCTTCTCTCACTTGCCATTGTCTCTTCCAATTTTTTTTGAAAAGAAAAAGGGATTAAAAACCCAGAACCACAAGAATAATGAGCACTTGACACACTGTGGAACTGAATAAGGTTTAAATGAGAATCAGAGACCTGTATTCTATCTTATATGTGCACGCACGCAGCACATACTCATCTTGGTCAAATATGAAGTGCAAACTGCACTGATGCTGACTAGCTGTGATCCTGAGGAAGGTACTTAACTTCTCTGAGCCTTATTTGCCTCAGCTGTAGAAAAAGAACTTGAATTAAGAGCATCCAGAATATAATAAGGAATTTTAGAAGCTTTAGCCCAAGTGAGTGTACAAAGAAAATGTAAGATTTTGAACACCTTTGAGGTCTCAGGTAATTTATTAATAGCCAACATTAAATTAGCAGAAGTTGTTTGAGTAACCTGGTAGCTAGTTACCTACTTATAAGACAGTATCTTGGGTCTCAAGTATTGTTGGGGCTGTTTGAACAGTGGTTGTGCAATTGCTTAGGTAATAAATTAACATTTTATTCAGTAAACATGTATGGAGGGACTTCTGAGTGCAAGGATTTATCCCAGTACTGCATAATGACACCTTTAATGTCTGTAGCACTTGATAGTTTATAAAGTGCTTTCATATAAATTATTTCATTTGCTTTTTGTACCAGCACTGTGGAGTGGAGAAAGCAGATAGTATCACCATTTTACAGATGTGGCAATTGAGGCTCAGTGATGTACATGAGATGCAAATTTCAGTGTACAAGTGGGGAGCCAAAAGAAACTGAAATTATTTTCTGGAGGGTGGGCCCCTTGTAGTACAGGCTTTCCTATCTAGGTGAGTGTTCTTGGAACCCTGCATCAGTGTACCAGCTGGCGTTGTTGTGAGAGTCTGTGTTAGGCTTCAGTGAATTTTATTTGGAGACTCTTTTAACATGTTTGCCCAATTTATGATGGGTGATTGACATGAACAACCTGTGGCATGACAATGCACCTGCCACACCATGCTGAGTGTTCAGCAGTTTTTGGTCCAAAATGGCATGACCCCCATGCCCCACCCTTCCTATTCACCAGATCTTGCCCTGAGAGACTTATTTTTGTTTTTCTGGATGAAAAAAGTCCTCAAAGGCAAATATTTTGCCAATGTGGAAGAGGTGAAACAAAAAACGGCAGAAGCACTAAAAGACATCAAAATTGAGAAGTTCAAAAACTGTTCTTAGCAATGGAAAAGCATCTTGATAGATGTATTGCATCAAATGAACAGTATTTTGAAGGTAACTGAAGTTTAAACCTGTAAAATAAATATACAGTTTTTTATAAATAAATTCCAGTTTTTTGGGTCCCCCCTTGTATTATTTGTGGGAGACAAGGAATGAGGAAAATATAAAAGGAAAACTTTTTATGAAAACTAAATATCTTATGATGATGATGATGATGATGACAGCAAATATTTAATGAACTCTCACTGTGTGCCATATGTTCTAAATGTTTCATATGTATTAATCAATGTAATTCTCACCTCTCCTGTGAGGGAGGTACTGAAGTTATCCTCAGTGTAATTAATGTAATGTAAGCTCCACTAAGACAGGACTATTTATGTTTTGTTTACTGCTATATCTTCAGCAGTTAGAATAGTGCCTAACACAGAATGGTCTGTAAATATTTTTTGAATGAATGAATCTTGTTTTTCAAATAGAGAAACTGAGGCACAGGATTATTAAGTTACTGTTCTTAACTAGGATCACTGAGCTAATACAAAGTGGATGCAAGATTTGAACTTAGCTTCACCCAGAACTCTTTTAAGACCACAAATTATCCCTGTGTTACAAAACAAACCACCAACCAAACTAATTGTGTGATTATAAGATAAATTTTAAACTACCTTGGAAAATCATAATAACTTTTCTTCTCCTTTTTAAAAAATTTTTCATTGTGGTAAAATACACATAACAAAATTTGTCATCTTAACTATTTTCAAGTGTACAGTTCAGTGGTATTAAGTACATTCACATTATTGTGCAACTCTCACCACTATCCATCTGCAGAACTCTTTTCATCTTGCAAAACTGAAACTTTATATCTATTAAACAATAACTCCTCCTAGCTCCTGACAACGTCCTTCTACTTCTGTCTCTATGATTTAAATTTTTTTTCATTACAGTTGACATAAAATATCATATTAGTTTCAGGTGTACAACTAAGTGATAAGACATTTATATTACTTATGAAGTGATTACCCTGATAAGTCTAGTACCTATCTGATACCATACATAGTTATTATAATATTATTGACTTTTTTGTTAAATTATTGGGGGATATTAATTAGTGAAAATTACATAGTTCCAGGTGTACAATTCTAAAATATATCGTCTGTGTGTTGTGTTGTGTGTTCATCACCCAGAGTCAGTTCTCTTTCCATCACCATATATTTGTGTCCCTGGGCCTTCTCCCCTACCACCTCCCCTCTTACCCTCAGGTAACTACTAAATTATTGACTGTGTCCATAAGTTTTGTTTCTTGGTTGGTGTCAATTTTATGTTCACATATGAGTGCAATCATGTAGTTCTTGGTTTTTTCTGTCTGGCTTCATAATAATTTTTCTTACTTTTGATTTAAGTTCTTGCAAAGGAACATTTAATTGATGTAAAACTCCAGACTTGGTATAGAATCCTTATGTGTTGAAGGTGATCAGGCTTGGAAAAGAGTTGTTTAATTCAGTATTCCGGTACTTCCGTTTGAGAATGTATTTTCCAACTAAATGTGTAGTGTTTTATGTTTGTGTTGGCTGAGGTGCTCATTACAAACTAAGAAAGACTAGCTCTAATTTATCCATCATAGAAATATGAATGTCTGAGGGATGGTGTGCTTAGGCATGGAAGCTTGACGTGGGGGTGACAGGGGAGTAATGCAAATTCACATTAGTCAAAATAAAATAGTTAAGAAAAACTGAGTCATCTGAAAGTTGCTAGCTTGCAAAGATGAGCCAGTGAAAATCTAGAAAGAAAAAGAAGACAAAGAAGTAATGGATTGCCTTTGAAAAGTACAAATCTGAAACATACAATCCCAAAGTGAGATTTTAGTTTCAATATGAAAGAATTGCAGTGTTAAATGTAATGCCTAACATTAGCCAGTAATTAATATGATGTAACAGCTCATCTGGAAATTAACTGTAAAGAAAGCTTAATTTAAAAATGATATTGTATGATCTCAATATTGAAACATTAAAGGCTTCTCAGCAAAGCCTAAGTAAATGTTTCAGTAAAAAAGCATACTCTCTCTGACAAATAGACGGTATGGATGCAATAGTTTTCATTATTGTTTGTCTAACTAATGCAATTCTTACCTCTTTCCTGTGTATTTATACTTACTTCTTGTTTTACATTGAAAACCAGAAAGGAAAGCCAAAGATGGATTCCTCTTTATTTTGCAATTTCTTTTCTAATTATAAAACTAATAAACATATACTCATTAGAGAAAATTTGCATAATATGGAAAAATGTAAAAAATTTTAAATCTCACAGTTTAGAAGTTTTCTTTAGAGAGGTGGTGTATATGCTTCTGTTAAGTCCTTTAGGAACTCAAAAAAATTGACTGGTATTTTCTAATTACACACCCATGTGAGATGAGAAGAAGGAGATAATGTACCCATTTTTACATTTGAGAAAATAGAGATAATGACTAAGGAAAGGAAAAATATTTTTAAGTACACTCTTTAGATTATATATGCATCAAGATTGTCTTTTCTGTACTTATAGCTATACTAATGTATTGACAGATACCACCTTAGTTCATATTTGTCCAGAATAAAAATGGGTGTGTCAGGTTGCATGATCCTAGTCTCATAGTCCCTTTACCATCTTGACCCCAATGTAATTAATAACCTTCAAAAGAAAAGAAAAAGTTACCAGTCTCAATTAGTTTTATTGGTGAATTATCTCCAACATTTAAGGAAGAAATGACACGAATTCTCCATAATCTCTTCCAGAAGCTCATTCCTAACTTCCTAACTCATTCTATGAGGCCAATATTACCTTAATACCAAAACCTGATAAAGACACTACAGGAAAGGAAAACTGAAGGCCAGTATCTCTCTGGATGTAGATTCAAAAATATTTGTCAAAATATTAGCAAAATATAGTGGCTAGGCTATGGCATTCTCAACGCTGTGGCCTGGGTTCAATTGCCAGCCAGGGAACTACCTCCCCACCAAAAAAATCAGCAAGTTGAATTCAACAATGTATAAAAAGAATTACACACCATGACCACATGATATTTATTTCAGATATGCAAGGCTTATTCAGCATTTGAAAATCACTCAATGTAATCCACCACGTAAATAGACTAAAGTAAGAAAATAACATGACCATATCAATAAATATAAAAATAACATTTGATAAAATCCAATACTAATTCATGATGAAAACTCTAAGCAAACTAGGAATAGAGAACTTCCTCAACTTAATATTGAACATCTACAAAATAACCTACAGCTAACGTATACTTAATGGTGACAAACTGGATGTTTTTTTCCCTAAGTTTGTAAACAAGGCAAACTACTTTTATTCAACATTGTACTAAAAGTCATAGCTAGTGCAATAAGACAAGATAAGGAAATAAAAGATAAGCAGATTAGGAAGGAAAAAATAAAACTCTCATTTGTTCTCAAATGACATGATTGTTCTACATAGGAAAATCCCAAAGAATTGACCAAAAACAAACAACAGCAAAACTTCTGAAACTAATAAGGAAGCATAGCAAAGTCAGGGCACAATGTTAAAACACCAAAGTCAATTTCTTGCCTATATACCAGCAAGGAAAAATTTGAATTTGAAATTTAAAAAACACAATACCATTTACAGTAACACTAAAAAAAGAAAGAACAGTGATGAAAGGAAGGAAAGAAAGAAGACAGGAGGATAAACCTAGGTATAAATCTAACAAAATATGTACAGTATCTACATGTGGATAACTATAAAACTCTGATGAAAGAAATCAAAACAGACCTAAATAAGATCAGATGGATCAGAAGACTTGATATCTTTAAAATGATTAATTATTCTCCACTTGACCTGTGTATTTGATGCATTCCCAACCAAAATCCTAGCAAGCTATTTTGTAGATATCAACAAACTGATTCAATGGACTATATAGGAAGGCAGGAAATCTAGAATCACCAGCACAGTAGTGAATAAGAACAGAGTTGAAGGACTCACAACACCTGATTTCAAGTCTTACTATAAAGCTACAGTAATCCACACAGCATGGTAGTGGTAGAAGAATAAGCATTTAATAAGCATCCCAGAAATAGACCCAGACGATCATAGGTTAATATATGCAAATATATTTCTTGCTTTATGAGGTGAGAGAGCCTAGCAGTAACAACACCTCAGCAGCAACAATCATACCTAGCACCCAGATCTTGGTTTCTAATACCATTCTCCAGTAAAAGCAACTAATACTATTGGAGGAATAGCTGATTCTAAGACTAACTCAGGAAATATACCAGATTAACCTGCAACATCTTGTAAGTGCCAGAAGTACCTTAAAACACACACACATACAATGATGGAAAATGTCAAAGGGACACAGGAGTCAATTGAGAGAGCTCCCAATGGCTAAAGATGGAACGATCTGAGCAACAAAGCAAAGTAAGTACTATTGGATTATACCCTAAAGTATAAAATAAATATACTTGAGTCCCTACTGATATAAACAAATGATTGAATAAATAAATCCATGTGGGAGAAAAGAAGAAATCGCCCATGCAGAAGAATTACAAATAATTTCTGTAGATACTTTGACCTCAAGGAGGGCAAAACTCCCCACACCTTAAGTGTGATCTGTACATAGTGACTTCCTTCCACAGTACAATACAGTAAAAAAGAAAAAGAGAGAGAAAAATAACTTTACAGGGGAGAAACCTGACAAACACTGTCTCAACCAGGTGATCAAGATCAACATCAAAAGTCATGTTGACAGTATGTGCTCTTGATATAATGTGATGAAAATGGCACTTTACCTCTGTGGTCTTTTTCCCCAAAACCATAAAAACTCAGTCTAATCATGAGAAAAACATCAGACAAATCCAGATTGAGGGACATCCTACAAGATACCTGACCAGCCCTCCTCAAAACTGTCAAAGATATCAAAAACAAGGAAAAATCTGAAAAATTGTCACAGCTAAGAGGGACCTAGGAAGAACTAATGGCTCAATGCAACATTGTATCCTGGATGGGATCCCAAAATAGAAAACGAACATTAGGTTAAAATTAAGGCAATCCGAGTAAAGTATGAACTTCAGTTAATAAAACTGTATCAGTTCATTGATGGTAACAAATATACCAATATAAGATGTTAATTATAGGGAAAACTGGTTAAGGGGATATATGGGAACTGTTTGTATTAGTGTCACAATTTTTCTGTAAATCTAAAACTGACCTACATTCATTTTTGAAAAAATGTTGTCCAGATTTTCTTGCCACGGGCCTAAGGATCTCCGCATTGCACAATTCCTGGAAACACCATTCATATAAAATTCAGTGTAAATGGTCAACTTGAGTGGCTTTTTCCTAAGACAAATGATCATGTTCACCAGCTAGGTTTGCCCTGTGTAACTTTGCATCATTTGATTTAGATCTTACTTCCCTGGTTTCCTCAGGAGGAGGAGGTTGGGCTGAATCAGACCAAAGTTTTTCAGAAAGAGCTAGGGAAGACACTCCCTCTTGTAAGCAGGCATCAAGCCCAACTCCAGACGAGCAGAGCGAAGGTGAAGACACGTTAGGGCGAGCTGACTGGCTTCTCCTGTCCTGACCCTGATCTGTATTCCACACCTTTACCCACCTCTGACCGCAGTACCGCACAAGTGGCATTCCTGGTTCTTCAATTTCCTTAACCAGGAACTAACCCAAATGGGCCAGGAAAGCCCAGGGAATGTGGAAATTGTGTTGAAAGTGGCAGTGGCAACATTTCTGAACCCTGAGAAGGGGTTTTCTAACATCTGAGGAAATATTACCTTTTCCAGCCTGCTTGAATGAGAACCTTAAAGATAAAAACTTCTGTTGACTACTCTGAAAACTTGGGCATTTAACTAAAATGAAATATTAACTCCCCATGAAATGTGAGACCTTCACCTGGTATTTGGTCCATAAATTGTGTTCCACTAGATTTGAGATCATAGTTTCCCCATTCCAGACCAAACTAATGCTTTCACTTTTTATTCCTATAAATTATAAACCTCAGATGTGTCAAATTATGTAGTGAAAAACCACATAAAAATGAATTTAGTTTTTAAGGAACTTCATAAAAATTTTGTTTTACTGAGGTTTATTGGTCTTATTTCAATGGGACAGAAGAAAAATTGAAACTTTCATGCTTCTACATTTTTTCAGGGAGATCCTGAATTGTTAGGACAAAAAAAGAGAATGCTTTTCTCAGGCCAATTTTTTTTTTTTTAACAGAGTAGGTCCAGTTGCTGAGATAAGCCTCTTGCTGAACCGAATGTATGTTTTTGTATTTGGTCTTGGATCTTATCTGCCTGCAGCAGCAGCAAGCTTAATAACAAATGAGGTTCAAAGAGATGAAACTGCTGTTTTAGCCTCTTACCCTGGTGTTTTCAGAGCTCTGCAGACTCGGTCGTTATGCCCATCCTAACCAAAGGCTTTGAAAGCTTATCGCCTGCCGCTTCCTACAGTCTTTCCGCAAAGCAACCATTATTTGTAATCATTAGTAGAATGGTATGTGGTATATAAATATACTTAATCGTTAAATTTCTAAGACATTGTTTAAGACCATCTTTTAAAGAAACTCAGCTTGACTTGAATTTTTTACTTTAGTTTTTCAGTTGGAGTTTTTCGCAATTATTTTGCACACATTGCAGTTAATTTCCTAAATTTGCTCTTCAGTTCATGAGCAATATGGCTTTTGTAGTGCAAATAAGTTAAATAGATGCCATTTAGGAGTATAGGTGATAATAGAGATGGTTTCATTTTTGTGTGGAAGATGCTGTAAATTATAGGGAGAGTTGTGTATAATATATAAAGGTTGATAAAGAAATATATTTAAGGCTTTTTAAGATTTCCCTAGAATGCAGTGGGATTTAGTCTAACCTTGGTTTCTTCAAAGCACCCTGTTTGCTTAAATTCTCAGAAAATATGATTGGACATTTCAGTTAACTAACTTTTAAGAGTGGTCAGTGGTCTTATCCTGAGGAAGGGAGCTGTCAAAATTTGGAAGCTCTGGGGGCCCTGATGTTGGGAATGAGACTGGCATGATGGGAGGGATTGGGACCAAAATTCCTAGAATGCAAGCGTTCTGAACCCACTTGCCTCTCTGTGAATGGGGCTCTTGACCACAGGCCTGGCTCCCCTCCTCACCCCTCCCACTTCATCTAACAGAGGACTTGCCCAGCCCTGCCAGGAGGCAGCTGTCCTTGGCCAGAGCCAGCTCCTGGCTGCACGCTCTGCTCCACAGAGCCTTCCAGCCCAGCCTGCTTGGCTATGGACAACTCAGATTTCATCTCCAAGTGCTAACAGGGTCCCTTCTCTAAAATCAGATGTTCTTTTAATCTGATAATTTGGTCACTTCTCAGTTGGTGGGTTTCATCCATAAAAATGATCTTCTAGGCAAGGGAAGTAAAAGCAAAAATAAATGAATGGGATTATATTAAACTAAAAAGCTTCTGCACAGCAAAAGAAACCATCAACAAGGCAAAGAGACAGCCAACTGAATGGGAGAAAATATTTGCAAATAACACATCAGATAAGGGTCTAATATCTAAAATATATAAAGAACTAATAAGACTTAACAACAAAAAAACAAA